>JAKGUB010000332.1:20935000-21092500 GCA_026261675.1 Hippocampus mohnikei | reverse complement strand
ATTTAGCAGTGGCTGTGTAGTACCATGTGCGCAGAAGCATGATTTGCTCTGCACTCTGTGTTGTTTTGCTCGTGACCCACTTGCACATGTCCAGATTGAACAAATTCATGTTTTTTCTCACATGAACGTCTTCAGAATTTACATGGAAACAATCTAAGTGTTAGGTTTCAATCGTTTTGTATTTTTGCCATGTGAAAAGGTACATCCATGCACATGATGGGAGATATCAAGTTTGTTTGTTTTTAAATCGCCAAACCTTTTATGTCTTTCAAATGAGAAACATAGCTGTAAAAATTCCCCTTAAATGGGAACTTTTGCTGCTTACATCACTGCTCCTCATCTCCAGATTGAGATCTGATATATATATATATATATATATATATATATATATATATATATATATATATATATATATATATATTATTGTGCCAAAATATGCCCCCAGGGCCCCTGTTCTTTGTTTTGCTTCATGTGAAGAAACTATTGTGTTTGCTTGACTGATATATATATATATATATATATATATATATATATATATATATATATATATATATATATATATATATATATATATATATATATATATATATATATATATATATATATACATATATATATTAGAGCTGTCAAACGATTAAAATATTTAATCTAATTAAAAACTCAGCTGTCATAATTAACTCAAATTAACTAAAAATTAATCATGATTACTCACGCATTTTTTATCGTTTCTGAATTCCCTTTTATATGTTTTGCCCTATTTTCCCCCATTTTAATGGTCCCATCAACATGGAATCATGAATCAGTTTTCTACGTGCAAAATGCAAATATTTACTGAAATAACAATTTGGATTTTCAATTTGACATGAACATTTTTCACTTGGAGCAGTTATTCACACATTATCTCTCACACAATATTACTGTCCATCAACAACAGTGAAAAAAATATTTTGTCACACAACAGTTGCTTGAACAGCTCTTTTTAGGGAATCAAAACAGCGCAATATGAAGTGCACATCTAAGGTAAACTAGTACTCAGCCTATAATTTTTCACGGCCCCCTGAATAGGGATTGTCGGTCAGCATGGAAGGATCTCTCGTTCTGTACTTTTTGGATCATTTATTGGAGCACTTTGCAGCAGAAGTAGGAGTATTAGTAGTTGTAACAGAAGTATCAGAAGCAGGTAATAACAAACTACACATAAATGCAGTAAAAAATTAATATATCTATCTTTCTGCATCGCAATGTAAATATGTATATAATTGACATTATGAATACCTTTATGTATGGATGGATCTTTATTGTCATTACACTTTCGTGCAACGAAACATCACTTAACAGGCACGCTCCGCACAAGAAACATGAAAAAAACAATGACGAACATGGGATACAGTGCAAAGGGCCTGTCGGTACTCGCTGTAAAGCGCCCCGAGATCTTAGTTAGAAAGGAAACCACAAGGGGAGGGAGGGGTAAAAAAAACCACGCTCGAACTATACTCTTCTGAGGATAATTAGAGTACTAGGAGAAAAAAAATACCCAAGCACATTTAACAAGCATATGACAGTTACAACAAGTCACAAGACATAACATATAATGAGGGGATGGATGGAAAGGCGGGGGGGACGCGATGCGGCCCGTCCGACCAGCTGCTCAGTCCAAGACGAGCGCTCCGCAGATCAAGGCCACGTCACGGGGGGAAAACAACAGGAACAACAAAGGCGTTGATGATAAGGACAGGCCGCCGCTGCATCGTCAAGGTCTGCTCATGGAGACAGTCCCGGCTTATCAGTCCTTGGCCGAGAAGGAGGGGGTGATGGTGGGGACACTAGCTTCCATGCGTACTTTCAGGGGAAAAGGTCCAGATAGCGTTGTTTTGTTTTGGGACGGCCGCCAACGATTCCAGGTGGCCTTGAGTCCGTGGCTGTATCCCTTCACTGGCGCCGATCAGCCAAATCCTCAATTCCTTTCCGAAGCGCGAATTCCAACTTCTCCATGATGATAACGATCGGACGGAGACGCTCCAGAACCGCATCCATATTGCGGTTGAGCTCGGTCACCGCTTGAGTCTGAGTTTTGGACATTCGCGCTCGACCATCGAGAATGACCGGCAGCTTCTTCACTTCCAATAAAGCTGCTCCCGTCGGTTGAATTTTGCGATAGAGCAGGAAACTGCTAACACCAAACAGCAGCATACCTGCTATCAGAAGGCCGATAATGTAGATGTCTTCCTCCTCCTCGACGGACAGTATTGACAGGCACCCCATTCTCCGCTTTCTCCAGGGATCTAGGGTGTACCCAGCAGCAAATGTCCCAAGGGGCAAGCGGGCTCCCCACTGCCTGCTCTTCTCGTCGAAAAAATTTTGTCGATTGCATCAAGAGACCAGCCAACCAATTCCATGGTTTGTTTTAGGGTGAAAATACGATAGGAGGCTAGGAAAAGTTAAGACACAGACAGCACATAGACTAAGTGGCGAGCAAGGAGAGGGTGGGGGGGGGGGACAGGAGCAGAGCAAAAAGCGTCCGCCTTCGTCGAGAGCCAAGCAGAAAAAAAAAAAAAAAAAAAAAAAAAACAATACGTAACAATACGTTTAATAAATAATGTAATCAACCCTGATTTCACTATGTATCATTATCGTCATCATTAGTCATTGTTTTAAACGTAAGAAAGCATACAACACAAACATATCAAGTCGAATCGAACAAAAGAACTACAAGTCCCAAAGGTCCAACCCGGAAGTGGAGCGCCGGCATGATGAACCCCAGCTGCAACGCAATTTACTTCGTTTAAACGTCAGATTGCAGACGGACAAACATGACAACTATGCAAAAATGAGCTCAATAAAGACAACCATGTTCTAGCAACATTTTAGCCCACGCTGTTTGCTTTGAAATGATCCATAGCTGTCGGTCTGAGACGAGGGGGCGGAGTTACGCACGTCAGCTGTGCGCTTGGCCATTAGGTGGTATTTCAGACTGGACGTGCTATGATGATAGCTCAGTTTACGACTGCAAAACATCCAGGTCACTTTGGTCTTGTCATTGGAACAATTTGGCAACTTTTTAAAAGTAAACTTTCCATTCATGAGCTATTTAAGTATCCGTCTTCGGTGTCTCGCGCTGCCGTGGCTGGCAAAACAAATGTGCGTGGACTTGTGCAGAGCAATTGATGTTTTGTTTCTGGTTTATTTATAGAGCAACGTAACATCCGCTGTGACGTCTGCCGCGTTAATCTCGCGAGAAATGTTTTGATCCCGATAACATTCATTTAAATTAATGCCAATAAAAACACGCTAAACTGACAGCTCTAATATATATATATTAGAGCTGTCAGTTTAGTATATATATATATATATATATATATATATATATATATATATATATATATATATATATATATATATATATATATATATATATATATTCTTTTCTTCATATATATATATATATGTTTTTTTCCTTGGGAAAAATATATATATTTTTTCTTGATATATATATATATATATATATATATATATATATATATATATATATATATATATATATATATATATATATATATCAGTCAAGAAAAACACACTAGTTTCTTCACATGAAGCAAAACAAAGAACAGGGGCCCTGGGGGGGGCGGACGGGGGGGGCATATTTTGGGTTGGAGACACGAGGAGGCCTTTTTTCCTTCATAGATGTTGGCAGTGGAACGGACTTGTAGGCAGGAAAATGGAATCTGTGAGGAAAACTAATGATGAAAAAGTCGAGCGCGGCCCCGCGCCTTCATTAAATGCATGGAAAGAGCGAGAGACGCACATCTGGATTCAATCGGTTTCCCTTTGATGGCATCAAGTGTTCTTTTCCCAGATCAGGGGCAGGAACCGAGGGGATGTCTCCATGGCAGCTCCGAGCCATGAGTCAAGTCCTGCCTGCCATCTGAGCACATGAACACCCAACACCCCCCCCACCGTCACCTCCACCAGCCAGCTCCCTTCTCGTCCCATCCAGTCACCTTCCAGTTCAAAGCGAACTGTGAGCGCTTGGAGCGCGTTCGCTGTGGTTTTCACATGCACAAGAGAGCTCAGACGGGAACCTTGTCGTCCGTGGGCTTGAGTTCAGGGCTCTGGACGAGCTTGATTCCAATTCATGGCAAGCGTATATTTCTGGACCTTGCTCATTGAACTGGGGCTGTCGTCGTGGAGGAGGGGGAGGCCCACTTCAAACAGTTCCCATGAAGGGTGTGTGTGTGTGTGTGTGTGTGTGTGTGTGTTTGGATGAGAACAATTGGCTTTTTTATTCTTTGTGTGCCGCGCTGTCAAATTAATCTCTGTTTATGCTGAGCTGCACAAACGGCTGGAAATATGAATTTTCATGCCAGACGAGTGCTGTGCTCTGCCTGCGCACCAAATGCTTTTTTTTTCCCTCCCAGTTGAGTCCAAAAGCACTTTTGACTACTTTCTTCATGGGGTGACAAACTGAGTTATGCTCATGTAACGTTACGTGTGCCTCATTCAAGCTCATTAGCTCGAACTGCGCAGTCCAACATCAGGCCCCCCTTTTTCTGCCATTTCTGTTTTGAATGTGGAATCAGAATTGGGCAGATGGGCCTTTTTTGCAGGGCACGGCAACAAGATTGTTTCAGAAACGTAAACTGTGATACCCCAATTTTCAACCGTTTATGTTTTCAGGCTCCAAAACGTTGTCACACCGGCTAATTGCCAAGCACGCCATTGGTCCGGGTGTGCAAAACTTCCTGGGGTGGGTGGGAGGACCTTTTGGCAGAAGGGTCGGGGAAATTTTCAAGAAAAGAAATACGCTATACAGTCAGAATAATAAAACAACCACCAAAAAAAAATCAAGGATTTTTGAGTCTCAAGAGATGCCTAAAACCTCCTCCCCCCTTTTACTCTGCTCGCTCTGCACCCACCCCCCCCCCCTCTCCAACTCATTTAAGAGTCAGCAGCAAGGTTCCCAAAGTCCTTTACGATCTGGTGTATGTGTACCGTAAATTCCGCACTATAAGCCGCTACTTTTTTCCCAAACTTTCAACCCTGCGGCTTATACAGTGATGCGGCCAATTTATGTCATTTTTCTAACGGCCACCAGGGAGCGCTCGAGTAGAAAAGGTAGTGTTGCACATTGACGTACCTATTTACCGTCATTTCCGCCCTATAGAGCGCACCTGATTAAAAGCCGCATCCACTCCATTTTTAGAGGAAAACCAATTTTGTACACACACAAGTTGCACCCGCATATAAGCCGCACCCGTATATAAGCCGCATGTGCCCACGTTAAAACATGCCAACATATTTACAAAGAAAGAGTTTTCAAAGTTTGAATCATATAACTTAACAAGAATAATAATCTAACTTTCTTCCCAAACGGTGCCTGTGACGCGGCAGTAAAACGCTAGCAACATGCTAACAACACGCTAGCAACAGAATAGCAATGCGTCATATGCCTTTCTTTTTGCATTTTCCATGATGAGGGGATGTTCACGCTCATTGAATTGATGCACAAGACAAGAAGTTGCAGTCTTCCTTGACGCATATATTCCACCGCTCTTCATCTTACCTTTTCTACTCGAGCACCCCCTGGCGGCCGTTAGAAAAATTACACAGATTGGCCGCATCACCGTATAAGCCGCAGGGTTGAAAGTTTGGGAAAAAAGTAGCGGCTTAGAGTTTGGAATTGACGGTAACATGCTTCTTTTGTCATCAGGGGACATGCCGTGGCACTTCAAGGGTCCACATTCCTTCCTTTGTAGGTTCCGTATGAAAGTTATGATGAGTTTGTGAGTTGTCATAATGTGTTTTTCTTTTCTTTTTTCCAAGTGTCCATCCGAGCCGACTTTGGTGGGGAGCTGTTGAGCACCCTGCAGTGGTTGCAAGTCCATCGCAGGTCACGTAAACACAAACTACCATCAGATTTCCATCGGCCACTTTCGAGTCTTCGACGAAGCTAACACGCATGTTTTTTTTTCGACAGTGGGAGGAAGCACAAGAACACGCGCATTCCACACCAGTGACCCCAGCTGACATTTACACTCGGAACCTCTCAAACGTGTCTTTTAACGTCTGGGTGAGTGGCATCGCTATTACGTGAGGTCACAATATTGACTCTGTCACGTATTGTCGTCACGACTGTTGAGTGGCGTTTTTGCACATAGTGGAGGTTTGAAGCATCAGAAGCCAGCGACACACAAAAAAGAGGGGGTGGGGGGTTTATTGACCTCCTCTTTGTTTGTGTGCCATGTTCTTCGCATGAACATCTTGCCTTCACCCTCATTAAGCCGTGAGCTTTGCCAGCCCCCCCCCCCCCAAAGCAAGGAGACCAAGATGGTACCGATGGTTAGGTTGGTTCCAAAAGGGGGGAGGTGACATCTTGAGGGGGGGGGGCTGTTAAAAGTCAGACACATGCAGTGCCACGTAATTATGGGGCTCCTGTGAGGAGGCTGGAGAGAGGGGGGGCGGGGGCGGGGGGTTCGAAATCCTACCTTTCCTCGCATTACTGAAGTTGAGCAAACTTTGAAAGGACGCCGCTGCGCTCTGAGCATCTGGTCGTCATCAGGCAAGCGGCCCTTCCTCCGCGCGCGATTCGGCCACTTCACATCATCTCCTCTTCTTCTCTCTCGAGCTTCGTCGGGTTCCCAAAGTGTCCGCGAGGCTTGTTTGTTGGAGTTCTTCAAGGTTGATCGCCGTCGCCGCCGCCGCCGCCGCCGTATGGATGCACGAGCGGTTTGATTACACAGAGAAAGACAACAAAAACAGAGCGAAAGCATTTGCAGGCGTTGGTTTTGGAGCCCTCCGCGGCTCACTCGGATATGACCAAAAGAACAACGACGCTCCTCTGCGAACACAACGGCGCGCGTCGTTTTTGACGAGTGACACAGACGCGCTCTGCAACAAAAGGGATCTATCCACATTCTTTTGGTTTTCAAGCTTTCCGGACCAGCACATTCTTGCTTCCCCAACCCCTTTTTTTTGGCGTCATGACTTCAAGTTATGCCCACGTCGCCATGGACAGGCAAGCCGCGATATCGACCCGCCTGGAGAGTCCCGTCGCGTCCAACCTGGATCACTTGCAGGCCAAAAAGAACTTCTCGGTGAGCCATCTGTTGGATCTGGAAGAAGCCGGCGAGATGGGCGCCAACCAGGCGGACGAGAGCGTCGGGGAGCCTGGCAGAAGTCTGATGGAATCCCCCGGACTGAGCAGCGGGAGCGACACCAACCAGCAGGACAGTAAGTCCGTCCGTCCGTCCGTCGGCCTTCATTGGAAGTGGCCTGCGCACGTCTCCACATGAAACCTGCCCTTTTCATTTCATTCCTACAATTGCGCACACTCGTGAGGACTTGGGCGATTCCGCATCTCTGACGGCCTCGAACACAAATAGGACTTCTCCATTCGAGCGTTGATGCCGATCAAGTGTGATGGGGAACTCGCGAGTTTGTTCGCAAATAGAACTGGGAAAAGTGGCATCTTTTGGGGAAACGATATTACCACTAGGCAAAATCAATTCGATGGGAATTTACGCAACCCCGAGTCAATAAGACGACATCGATCAATTCTGGGGTTTTTTCCATGTGCTAAAAACGAGATTACTGCTGAAATGACTATTTGGATTCATAAAGATCGTCTGTAGAGGCCGGTCCAGTTCATAAAATAACAGCAAATTAAATGTAATTACATTAAAATAAAATACAATAAGAATAAAATACAATAAAATACAATTAAAATAAAATACAATAAAATACAATTTAAATAAAATAAGACTAAAATACAATGAAATATCGTAGCCTTCCTCCTCTCCTCTAAGGGGCCTTTTGCCACGGACGTTCTATGAGTGTTCTTGTCACGTTGAAAAGCTCCAAATCACACAGAAGTGTGTGTGTTGGGGGGGGGGGGTGACAGAGAAAAATGCGGGTGGAAGTGGGTCACATCGTTAATGACTTGAGGCTTCTTTCGGGCCTGTCAAGCCCCTCTCAGACTATCGGACGCGAATGGTTGGTGGTGATGAACGCAACGCAACGCACGTGTCTTTGCTCGGAACAATTAAGGAGTGAACTCCCAACATGTCACTCGATCGCATCGCAGCTTCCACAAACTGCACGTGGAATTAATTCAGCGGTTGCCCGATTAACGCAAGACGCCAAGCGCGTGAGTTCTCTCGTCCCACTTTGGCGAGTACATGGCGGAAGGATTCGTCTGCTATTTATTTCGTGACAAATATTTCACCAGAAATTGCACACCTCGACATATTTCCAAAAACACAAGGAACTACTTTAGTTCAGATTATTTTCATCATCCTAGTGTATAGCCGATGCTTTGAATAATTAACAGAAAAGTGTGCTTCATTGATTTCGATGTGCGTTTTTTAAATGATCATCAATATTATTAGTATTAGTATTGTTATTATTTCTCAGTCTAATGTGTACTCGGCGCTTTCTATCAAAAGCTGCCAAGTGGCTCGATAACAAGCATCCATTTATTGTTATGAAAATCGCATTTCGGAATGGAAGCCGCGGGCAAAATGTTTCGTAACTCGCACAACAATTAATATCCTGCAATACACGCGTGCTGTTATTAAATTAAATTAGACACTGCATTTTGTGCAGATGGCACGCCTTTATATTAACACACTCGGCATCTGAACGAAAGTCGCCGATCTCGGTTTTTTATTATTATTATTATTATTATGATGCAATCGCCGTCGTTACCCTCAACTTGATTGAACGTAACATTTTCGCCGTTACATGTCACGTCCTGTGCATGCCGCGGAACAGCGTCTCCAAGACGCTTCAATTCAGATTGGCCGGATACAATTTGGCCTACGCGGCTCATTTGTCAAGCAAACATTGAAACGCGTGACCCGCGATAACAAGAATTAAAAAAGAAAAAAAAATAGGCGGCGACAGAAATTGAGAAAACATTTGGATTTTAGGATGACCCTCTTTGGTCATTAGCAACGCCGGCCGGAAACAAACTCATTTGGGGTAATTGCCCTGCTCTCATTGACTGCGTGAAGGGCGGCTGTTTGTTTTGTTTTATGAAGGGTTAGAGGTCAACACGGGTTTTCAACTTCTCAACTTGTAATTGAATCTAATATGACCCGCAGACATGTCAATCACTCTGATTTCTGTTTTGCCTTTTTTTTTTTTTGTCTGTTCCCAACTTGATATATATATAGTGTGAGGAATCCCATGCCTGGAGCTTTCTTTTTTTTTTTTTTATGACAGATGATTGGATGCCACGCAAAAAAGTGAATGAAACGCCGCTCCCTTTGTGTTTTCAAACCGTCTGTAGTTTTGACTCCAAAGATGACATTTCCCTAATATGTCGGTGCATGCGGAAAATGCCGTTTATTTGATGTTTTGGATGTTTCAAATGAAGCTGTGGGGAATTGCAGAATAACACAGTCATCTACTAAAAACAGAGCGATAATAAAAAAAAATATTGAGATTGTCCCAGTTCAGTCATCAGTCATGTCCCCCCAACAGGGCATGTCAACTTAGGAGCACAACATAAAAAGTGGCACGGAATGACATTCCCACTCAATAATGCGTCATTTCCATAAAAATGATCAAGTCAACAAAGAAATTGCCCAACAGGCCAGACTGGGATGTCGACGCCCAACCCCAAATTTTGTTGTAAGCTACACAAAGTGGGGGTACGCAAGCACAAAAAAGGTTGTGTTTAAAGTCTTTGGACTTGCGACTGCGGTTGCAAGTCATCTTTCCTGCGATAAGATGGTGACAAGCAAGCAAACAAACAAACAGGCCGAGTGCCGCCAGCCGGCCCCGGCTCGCCTCCTCGGCGGTCTGCGAGCGAAAAGGTGTTCGTGTGAGGCGAGGGAAGAAGAATGCGCCAAGCCACTTTCGGGGACCGCTTGTTTGTTTGATTGTTGGATGCGATTGGATGTTGGTCGTCATCTGAGATCAGAACAAAGCGGCATCGGATCTGAAAATCAAAAGCAAATCCAGAACCGTCAGCTGACAGCTGTCGGAAAAGTAGAATTGACGACTTCAATACAAATGAAATGATGAGCAGAAGAATGAGTGTTACGGCAATCATGAGTAAAAGCACAATTCTCAAAATATGGCCTCTCTTCCCATATTCCAAACTCCTCTCCAAACACACCTCTTTCAAATTGCAGAGACAGTTTCAACTCATCACTTTTATTATTGATCATTTTATTTATCTGTGGTTTTATTGCTCTTATTGATTGTCAAGTGTCCTTGGGCATTTTGAAAGGCGCTTAGAAATCAAATGTAGTATTATTATTATTATTATTGGAGAAATAGCTTGGCAAGGTTTTTGAATTGGAGGCATCATCACAAAGGCATTACAAATCCGAAAGTAAAAAAAAAAAAAAATTGACTTTTGCTGCATATCGTAGTCATTTATATGCCAGGTGTTTTGGATTTTCTTGTTTGTTGAGTTTGTCGCTGCACTTTCAAGGGAATAACATTTCAATGAGCCTGTCAAAATGCTCAGCAACATTTTTTTCAATTTTAATCTGAACCAACTAACATCACACAAATTGACAATGTTAATTTGGGGAATTTGCTCTTTGATCTTATTGCTGAAGGATATTGAGTCTGCAAAAGCGTGTCGCACTTCTGCAGGTTTCTATGAACACCGGAGCAGCGAAACGGATGATTCGGTTGTGGAATATGAACTGGCTTCTCTCGGAGTGTCACCATCATAAATCAAGAGAGTCGGCATGTCCTCTCGGCGTAGTAAATGTCATTCGAGCAACACGTTTGAAATATTTATTGGGGTTTTTTTTTTTTTTTGTAGGCGTGCCACATGTCCAAGTGGCCAAATTGGACTTTTAGTTTTCATCATCTCAAAAAAAAAAATCTATAATTTGAGATTGAATTCCCCTGTTGAACATCTCCAGTCACGCGTCCGGTGTTTCCCAACCTTTATCGAAAATGGAAAAATCTCACCACAAGCCAGCAAAAAACCGTTTTGCTGTCCCAAAACTCTGAACGCGGACGTATTGATGATCCCGACTTACAACTTGATTTACTCAGTGTGAAATCTTGCCCTGTTTCATGAAACGTGAAGCTGATACATTGCAGGAAGCCGCAAAACGTATTTAATGTTGTGTTTTTTGTTATTGTAAAGTGTCCTTGGGTGTCTTGAAAGGCGCTTATACATCAAATGTATGATTATTATTATTATTATCAAACATTTGATTTTGTATAAATTGTAACTGGTGGAAATAGTGTTATTTTTTTTTCAAATCCTCAATGTAAAGGAAGAACATTGAATTGTTCTTCCTGTCGCAATATGTTGCATTGTAGATAGATTAAGCGCGTGTTTGCAAGTAATAACAAAATATTTGGGAAAAAATGAATTGGACTCATTTCCAGAGGCGCCCTTGACAATCTCTTGCCGCGTGCAAGTGCGCCACAGCACAATCAATATGAACTCCTTCGCTCCCAAAGACGTTTTTAGACGTCTTTTCAGGCTTGCTTTAGAATTGGCTGCTACTGAAGGAGTTAATAATAAATCAATATTGGTCCTGCTAGCCAGCCTGCTCTTAATCATTATCAATCCAGCGTTATTCCGATTTCCAAGTCCAAGATTTCAATTTCATCCGCCATAAAATCTTGAAGCGAACGACGATCATGCTCGCCCGTCACCACATGAAATGAAGCGAATATTGCGTTCTTTTGCCAAATGTAACGTTCAATGTTCAAAAGCAAATTGGTGAGTTTATGCATTTGTAGCGACGTACCATCCATTGCACAAGGACCTCTAACTTGGAGGAAAATGTTTTCAAATCAGTGTTCACATTGTCTTTGATTTTTCGGTTGATTTGGCATGCAAACAGCAACACGCACAAAGAAAAGAAACCCCCAAAACATGACAGTTAACTTTGGTTTTCTTTTTAGACGAGCAGATGAACACGGAGGAAAAGAAGAAGAGGAAGCAACGCAGGAACAGGACCACCTTCAACAGCAGCCAGCTGCAGGCTCTGGAGAGAGTGTTTGAGAGAACGCATTACCCGGACGCTTTCGTTCGAGAAGACCTGGCGCGTCGGGTCAACCTGACGGAGGCCAGAGTGCAGGTGAGGAGACGGCCATCGCGCCTCTTTTTGGTTTATGTCCATATCTATATACTGGGAGAGCCATATAGATAGATCTCATTTGCTCTGAACTAGGTTTCATATTTTTTTAGCAAAGAGGGTTTTTCTACAGACTTGAGAGGGATTTCCTGCAAGACCCCTCTGAACATTTGATCACATGCACAGCCATGAAATTAAAAAAAGGCATGGGGAAGAGTTCTAAACTACTAAACGACAGCTATGCTTTAAGCAAACCCCAAATTCCACGGCCACAGCTGGGAAATTGTACTTTTTTTCTTCCTGAAATCTCAAGACAAAGTCATGACACGATGTCATAAATATTTATTTCACTTCCCAACCGTGAGATTGCAAGTCTGCGATACGAGGTGGAGGTCTTGTAGCCAGCCGCGGGAACCGGACCAAACAGCAGGGCACCAAGTATCACACATCATCCGTTTAGTTCTTGGTTTACACCAAGAGGCCGATGGGCTCCAAGTACCTTTTAAGAGCATGTTTGAACTTTGCACGAGTCGGTTGAAGGAGAGCTGACAAGAGGTTGTCCGCACCGTGCGCACAAAAAATTCACCTTTTGCTGTGTATTTGCTGACAATCCTGCCTGCATGATCTGCCAGCTGCCAGCCAGACGAAAAGTTTTTTGTCAAATTGTAACTAAGTCACAAAAATGTCAAAATACAATTTTTGATGGATATGAAAACTTTGCCTTTGAAAACATGACAGAAAGAAAAAAAAAAGAATAAACATTCAAATGTAATACGTGCAATTAACTCATTCAGTACCAACCAGTCTGAAAAGACGTTTAAAAACGTCTTTGGGAGTGAATGAGTTAATATCTGCTCAGTTGTATTTATTATTTACCTCCACTGCAAAAAAAGCTGCTCAATGATGTATTTCGTCATGGAGTAGTCTAAATTGCCCAAATAATTGGTCATATTTCCAAATTCTCAAGTCGCATTTTATTCCACGTCAAGCAACTCACTAAACACGCGATGATGCGATGACGGCGCTCGAGTGTGCATTGTACAAGCTCTGATTTTGACTTCATCTGAGATGAACCTTGACATCATGGCCGCCGTGAACAATGCGCACAACCTCCTGGAAAATGTCCTAAAGACGGCATTTTTGGTTGTTGTCTACTTTTGGACTTCAGAGAGGGAGTTGCTTGTGACAGCCCTCACGCTTGTACACATCTACAGAACAAAGTATCGTTCCTATCACTTTGCGGCGCACAATTACAGCTGCAAATCCGAGTTTGCACACCATTCAACATTTTGCAAAATTCCAAAGATGTCACTTGGCGATTATTTGGAGTGAATTACAATTTGATGGCATACCGTTTCCAAGCCTAAAATATTTCTCTCTCTCTGTGTCTCCACGCACACACTCGTATGCGCGGACGTGTTCATGTCTGCGTTTCCTGCCCCTCAACACAAACAAAAAATCCTCTTCTTGCAGAAGAAAATAAGGGGAAAGGAAATTGGTGAGGTTGGAGCGAGAAGAGGGAGCACATCTGTGATTAATGTGTAGCAGAAAGGAACGGCAAAATCCTTTGATAATTGAGTCTTTGAGCTCATTCCTGAAGCTATGCGTCAGCATGCAGACGCGCAGAGAGAGAGCCCCCCCCCCGGGAGCGCCAGCGTCTAATAATGGATACGATTTCACAGGCAGCAACAACATTAGCTGCTGCCTGGAGTCTTATCAGCGCATGTTTAGTGAGGGACTCATTAGAAGTAGCTTATGAATTGGACGTCGGCAATTTTGTCAAACGTGTAGAAAGTGTGGAACCACTGGCGGGCGGGCGGGCGGGCGGGGAGTTTTGGATCGGGCCTTTGGTGAATACTTAGTGATCTAATCCACCTTTTAATAACGTCATAACGTCACCCCCCCAAAAGTCATTAAAAAAAAAAACTGCAACTCTGGCTACGTTCAAACTACAGAGCGCGTTACGAAACGGTTCCAAAAAACAACTTTGCAGATTGTCTAGAGTCTCCCTTGCAAGCACTCTCACCCACACGCACTGTTACAAAAGAGGCCCATGTGTGGCATGAACGAAGGGCGTTTCACGTATTTGAGGATATTACACCACAAAAAAAAAAACAAAAAAATACACATTTACCGTCATTTCCGCACTATAAGGCGCACCTGATTATAAGCCGCACCCACTCCATTTTTAGAGGAAAACCAATTTTGTACATACACAAGCCGCACCCGCATATAAGCCGCATGTGCCCACGTTAAAACATGTCAACATATTTACAAAGAAAGAGAGAGTTTTCAAAGTTTAAATCATATAACTTAACAATAATAATAATATAACTTTCTTCCCAAACGGTGCCCGTGACGCGGCAGTAAAACACTAGCAACATGCTAACAACATGCTAGCAACAGAATAGCAATGCGTCATCTGCATTTTCCATGATGAGGCTATGTTCACGCTAATTTAATTTATGCACAAGACAAGAAGTTGCAGTCTTCCTCCACGCATATATTCCACCAGTCTTAATCTTACATTTTCTACTCGAGCGCCCCCTGGCGGCCGCTAGAAAAATGACACAAAGATGTCACTGAATAAGTCGCAGGGTTGAAAGTTTGGGAAAAAAGTAGTGGCTTATAGTCCGGAATTTACGGTACTCTGAAAGCAGACATCTGAACCACCAAACCAGATGTCTGTAGTCGTACCAAGAATGACCTGTGAGAGGCATATGCTAGGGCATCCCGACTACCAGAAAATACACCGGAACCTCGCTTTAGAAATGTAATCTGCTAGCCGAAATCCCAATTTTTAGCCCGTCCAGATTGCAACTGGACGGCTCTTTTGCAGCCTCAACTCCAGGAGGACATTTTTTCGTGAATCCCACAGGATGGAAGTCGACTTCAACTTGAATCCCGGGTCTGGGAGGGTATAGGATACAAAGTTCATGGGAGCAGACGGAAGCTGGATTATCCAGCAGTAGGAAAAAAACAAACTCCGTTAGGTCCATGAAGAAGAGGAGGTGTAAAACTTTTTGGGGAGAAATGGGAGCGATACGGGAGTGGGAGTCATTTTGAAATGGGAGCAGGACAGGATGGGACGGGACAGCATTTTTTTCTTCTGTTTTTTATGGTCCGGGACAGGACGGTATGGGATTGTTTCTGTGGGAGTGGGATGGGAATGGGAGTGAAAATCCATTCCCATGTTGTTTCACATCCATTTGGACAGGATGCGTCGCAGTCATTGATGGCGGAGTTGGACGCTCGCCTGATTTGTGTGCGGGCAGCGTGGGATCGCTTCCCAGTCAGCGACCATGTGGATGTGGCTGTGAATCATTATTTGTGGCCTGACTGGTGACCAGTTTGGGGTGTTATCTACCTTCTGCCCAAAGTCAGCTGGGATAGGCTCCCCCCCCAAAAAAAACCACGACCCTGTTCAGCTCCAAATACACAGATGAGTTTTGACGGTCCGTGATGTCACTTGACGCAACACAAGACCCACTGCCCCAGACCAGAGAGAGGCAAGTTGGAAATGTAGACCGGTGATGCCAAACATGAGATATCCTGGATGATGCCTCACATCTGACATTGTTGCTCCAGCCGTCTGTTAAATGTGTCAATATATATGTATATTTTTACTGTATTTTGTAATTTATGTATTAATGTATACTGTATAATTTGGCCTTATAAATATTATATATATATATATATATATATATATATATATATATATATATCATACACATGTACACATACCTGTGCGGTGGGGGAGGGGGATTTTCCTCTTTCGCGGGAGGTCTCGGTCGCCATTAACCACGATAAGTGAGGGATCACACTGTATTTTATATATATTTTGTATCTCTCTCTCTCTCTATTTATCAGTAGCTAGCTAGCGATATATCTAGAATTCTTCCTCCTGATGACGTCCCGGTTGCTTGGAATAAACTAAAGTCGGAAGCTCATATGCCTCCGTATTTTCCAACGGAAATACGTCATGAGTTGGCACGAATCGAGTCCATAGTGTGGCCCAGTCTGAACAGGGTCAGTTCCCATTTCAGAATCAGAATCAGAATCATCTTTATTGGACAAGCATGTAGAAGACACAAGGAATTTGTCTCCGCTATAACACGCTGCATTAGTATCGTCATAAACAAGGACATGACAAATAGGTATCAAAAGACTTCCCGTAACGTCAGGCTACCGTTGTGAAGTACTCCACCCAATGACGACTGTGAGACGATGTGCAAAGTATCAAGCAGAGCTAAAGTGATCAGTGGTAGAATACCAGACGATGGCAGTTGTACAGTTGGTGCAGAAAACCATTGAACCATTTTAAAGTGACCAGTAGCAGTATTTGTTGTACAAGAGATGTGCAATTGTGTAGATGTCCTTGAGCGCTTTAAAGTGTCTGGTGCGGTGGAGTATACTTCAGTGACTGTTTAGGGAGTTAATGGCTAGAGGTTTTGAAGTGTCTGCTGGATTTGGTGCGCATGGATCTGTAGCGCTTGCCTGAGGGGAGTAGCTGGAAAAGGTGGTGGGCAGGATGCGGGGGATCCAGGAGGATTTTCCGTGCCCTAGTCTTGATTCTTGCAGTGTGCAAGTCCTCAAGAGTGGGTAGGGCGGTGCCAAGGATTTTTTCCGCCGTCCTAACTGTCCGTTGAAGTCGGATTTTGTCCTTCTTTGTGGCGGCCCCAAACCAAACCGTGATGGAAGAACACAGGATTGATTCGATGACTGCCGTGTAGAACTGACGTAGCACCTCCTGTGGCAGGCCGTGCTTCCTCAGCAGCCTCAGGAAGTACATCCTCTGCTGGGCCCTTTTCAGGATGGAGATGGTGTTGACCTCCCACTGCATGTCCTGGAGACTGTGATTCCCAGGAACTTGAAGGTCTCGACGGTTGACACGGGGCAGTCGGATAGTGTGAGGGGCAACTGTGGAGAAGGATGTTTCCTGAAGTCCATGATCATCTTTACGGTCTTGAGCGTGTTCAGCCCGAGGTTGTGTCGGCCTCACCAGAGCTCCAGCTGCTCCACTTGTTGTCGGTACGCAGACTCGTCGCCGTCTTTGATGAGACCGATGACCGTGGTGTCGTCTGTGAACTTTATGAGTTTGACAGCTGGACTTGTTGAGGTGCAATTGTTTGTGTAGAGGGAGAAGAGCAGTGGAGAGAGGACGCATCCCTGTGGGGCTCCAGTGCTATTGGTGCGTGTTGATGATGTTGTTCTTCCCAGTCTCACCTAATGAACAATTAGGACCAATTTAACCAGGAAATCGGGCAGGAATGATCATTTATCCACACCACACAATAACTGGTCTTTTGCTGACATTGATCAGATGGGAGCTAATGCGCTCCAATTAGACCTGATTGTCATGATCGCTGCAGCGTTTACGAATGGTACAATACGATTTGCATAGCTTCCAATGTCATATGTCATCATGGAAATTGTCAGTGTTTTTCCTCGCAGAGTGTATAATTGAAAATCCGTCTTCATTTTCTCATTGCAGGTTTGGTTTCAAAATAGGCGAGCTAAATTTCGTCGGAATGAGCGAGCTATGTTGGCCAGCAAGAATGCTTCACTCCTGAAATCCTACTCTGGAGAAGTTACGGCGGTGGAGCAACCAATCGTCCCACGCCCTGCACCGCGTCCAAATGATTATCTTTCCTGGGGTAGCACCGCTCCATACAGGTTGGTGGTCTCACATTGATTGCCCCTCCCCCCCATTAACAAAGGAAGTTCAATACATTTCCAATCCATTGTGACGACTGTATTCAGTGTGGACCGCCTGCATTAAAATCAAATCACGTTCAAAAAGTTAAAAACACAAACAAACAATTTTGGCAGTGGAATATATACCGTCATTTCCGCACTATAGAGCGCACCTGATTATAAGCCGCACCCACTACATTTTTAGAGGAAAACCAATTTTGTACATACACAAGCCGCACCCGTATATAAGCCGCATGTGCCCACATTAAAACATGTCAACATATTTACAAAGAAAGAGAGTTTTCAAAGTTTCAATCATATAACTTAACAATAATAATAATATAACTTTCTTCCCAAACGGTGCCTGTGACGCGGCAGTCTTAATCTGACCTTTTCTACTCGAGCGCCCCCTGGCGGCCGTTAGAAAAATGACATAAATTGGCCGCATCACTGAATAAGCCGCAGGGTTGAAAGTTTGGGAAAAAAGTAGCGGCTTGTAGTCCGGAATTTACGGTGTGTGTGTGTATGTATGTATATCTATATATATATCTATATATATATGTATATATATAGATATATATATATAATTTAATTATTATATATTATATATATATAGTTGTGTTCAATTTTGCAGATTGCTTTGTGCATCTACAATATCTCTCCTTTCTTTACATGTACAGTAATGTATTTCCAAATTGCAACACCGTCCTTTCACTCGCTGTCCTCCAATCAGTCTTCCAGGGGGGAGGGGGGTAGGAGGGGGGCCAGAGATCCTGTGACCCTCACGACGAGGCGATAATGTGAAAACAAAGTGTATTAAATCCACCGTTGACCTCGATGACCTCTCCGCTACATGTCACACCAGAAAACAAATGAACGAACACAAAGTCTTCCCGGATTCTGTGACATTGTCCTGATTTAGTGGGATCGTCCAAATTGGCATACATTTTTGTCAAAGCCTGCCATGAGACCAGCACATAAAAATTTGGGCCTGAAGCCGGGCAGGCAGCAAGACGAATGGATTCTAAAGCAGCATTAACAAGCGGAACATGCAAATGGGATGCTAAGTCAGTTCATATTTTTGTTAAACTGATATTAGGATTAGAATAGTTTTGGATTTTTCATTGCAGTTCATTTGAGTTCATTTTGACTGTTGTTTTGAAAGTTCGGTTCTTTTGAATTCACTTTTAGAGCAAGTTTGTTGTTGATTTTTTGGGGGGAGCAATGCTTTGTTTTAGGTTACTTCTGAATAGTGTTAGTATTTATTTTTTTAATGGACAAAGTATTTGATGAGTGCAAGATTTTAAAAAAGTAATAAATAAAAGGATTGTGTCAGAAAGTAAAATACAATTGAAACAAACAACTGACCATTTTTCTTCTGGAGCTGTACAATACACAAATAAAATATTTTAAATTCACCCTGAAAGCTAATGTGCAATAATAATCGACAAAGACAAAAATAAATAAACATTTTCACTCTAATTATAATTAGTTTTCGTTTGTTTTATAAACAAAAGACATAGTTTGTTAGTTTAGTTTTTTTTTTCAAAATCATTTTTGGTTTTATTTTAATTCATTCCTGATAAAGTTTTTTTTCAATTCTCGTGACTGTACTTTATTAGTTTTCGTCAACGATCATAACTGTGATAATTGAAGTTTTTGTCTTGCTGTCAGCAATGAAAAGTTCTCTTCACAATACATTTGTGTGTGTTGCTGGGTTTTTTTGTTGTTTTTTTGCCGGGGGTGAGGGAGGGTCTCACAAAGCTCACCCCTAAGTGGCAGAAGAAATGCCACATTTTTAAAACTTAGAAAGAGAGAAATGTTTTTTTTTAAAGCCAAATATTACCATATTATTGCTCAGTATGAAGTCGACGTGAAAGGTGGATAACCACCACCATGCCACCACAAAAAAAGCCTGTTTCGATACTCTCAATTCACCCAACTTAAAAAATAAATAAATCCTACATTTCCCTTGTGTAAACGAGCTCTCAAACTGTCTCTGAGATTATATATATATATATATATATATATATATATATATATATATATATATATATATATATATTTAAATATATATATATAAAATTTATATATTTATTTATATATATATTTTAATACATATATATATATATATATATATACATTTTATTTATTATTCTTTTAAATATGTATATGTATATATATATATATATATATATATATATATATTTATTATTATTTTTATAATATTTTTTAATGGTCATATCAATAGAAAATACAGTGACAAGATTTTGCCGATGCAGTTTGTGTTGCTTTTCTGAAATTGCTGGTAACTAGTGGCTCAAGCTTTTTGCACTCTTTCCCCCCCCCTCCCTCGACTCTTTCAGCGCCATGGCCACCTACCCACCGACGTGCTCCAACACGAACACCTCCCAGGGAATGAACATGGCAAACAGCATTGCCAACCTGCGGCTCAAAGCGAAGGAGTATAGCTTGAACCAGGTGCCCACGGTCAACTGAAAGGGGAAGCACAGAGAAGCCGTCTAGATGAGGGGGACATTTGAAACCGCCGGACCCCCCCCACAAACATCGCCTCTGGAATGAGCTTCGGCCGACATAAACTGGATTGTGAGGTTTCTGCTTATTTTTGTTTTCAACTTTGGAAATTGGGTGTGACGACAGCATTTTTGCCACGAGATGCAAAATGTCGGACGCCGAGTGACGCAACACCGTTTTGGCTCCAAGACTTTGTCTTACAAACCGCAAAGACATCTCGACTGATGTTGTAATCAAATATCTCTTTGGTTTTGTTTTTCTAACGCATAATGGAAGCTTTTTTTTTTTTTTTTTTTCCTCCTATGAATTTTGTACTGTTATCAGAGACAGAAGGAATGAGACTCAAATAATATGCGGAATATCCTCGGCCGCTTTGGTCGCGGTGGACAAAATCGCACGGCCAAATCTGGCTTTTTTGTTGTTTTTTTCTTAAGATCTCCGAAGACTCCATGTGAAATCGGTCGGGGGTTCGTGACACCGTGGTTCCGACTCCATTTTCATTTGGAATCATTTTCCTATCCATCTTATACTAATGACAAACACATGTTTGCAAGTCATTCTCATTGTAAGTATTCGAGATACGGGGGGGAGGGGGGGCTGTTGTATTTCCCATTTTGATGTTCTGTGATCTCATTTAATTTGTAACAGACAAAAAAAAAACATGTATTTTAATGAATAAAAATGTATTTCAAGCAATACATTAGACTACCGTTCAGTAGGTCCGATAACGGGTCAGATGCAATTTGGGAATGACTGACAACAACTTTCGAGTCAGCGTGACAAAATATATGACCGGAGACACGCGGTTCGATAAATTCCGCCCATTTAGCTCTAAGAACGAACCATAAGATATAAGTATGTTTAGAGTAGGGCTCGTTTGGAGAGTAACATGATCTGGGACCTCTTGCAAGAGCCATTAGAGCAAGATTTACGACGTCAATTCTTCCTCAGAGGAGAAAAACCTCCAGCAGCTACGCGCTGTGTTTTTTTATTTCTCGATACTGTGCCGTTTCATCTTAAAAATGGCATATTTATGAGCTCCTTTCAATGATTTGAACTCTTGAGTTGCCATGCAGGCTCTGGTGCAACAAACGCGCCACATTCTCGCGCCAACTGTACAAGTCGAGATTTGGGGCTGGGGGAGGATTGATGGAGGCGGTGCCAAAATCATGTACGACGTACGTTAATTGTGCAGATATTTGATGACGCACAAAAAAAAAAGTGGAATTTCTTTCTATATCCATGTCCTTGCAAACCCATTTCTTTCTCCATCTTCTCGAAATGAATGAATAAAAACACATTTTCATTCGCTGACGCATCGGGAAGCCGGTCCTTGACTTTCATCTCGAGAGCCGAGACATTTCTGAATTTGGCTCTCGATGTGAATCGTGAGTAGCCGCCTCATTCTTTGAGTGTAAAAAAATTAAAAATCAACATGTATTTAGTTAAAAAAAAAAAGGGTTTTCTGATTTTGACGGAAGCAAATTAAAGAACATGGTCGGTCCCCTAATCTCATCTAAAAGCAGCAACTTGTCTTTGCATTCATCATGTAAGCGTTATTTACATTTTGCAATGAATGATTTACTTAGGCTAACTTGATTGAGCATCCCCCGCCCCCCCCCAGTACTTCCTACATGGCTTTGAAGCGATCGGCATATTGTCATCATAAAATGCCGGTTGACTGATGTGGCTTCAACATTGATCCACATTCAAAAAAAAAAAAAAAGGCTATTCCTGTTTTCGTTGGCCGTGTTTTCTTTTCTGCTCTTAGTTGTTTTCCTGATCACTGATCCCTGACTGCGGTATGTCCAATGTCAGACCCCCGCCCCCTTTCCCCTGCCAGGCGCCTGGTCTCACCTTTCATGGCCAGAGTCGGTCGGGGCTGACCTGAAGTGATTCCAGATGTGGAAATCTTTTTAACCTAAAGCCCCTCACCCAACTCCCCTCTAACCCCCACGCTCTTCACCCTCTCACTTCTCCTCCTCCCCCTCTTCACCCCAGGGCCTGGCCAGCCACTCCATCAGGTATGACAGCATTCCCCGAGTCTCTCCTCCTCAGCCGAGCGCGTGACATACAATGCAACAATCCCCACTCCCTGCAACCAAATTCTGCCCTCACCCACCCACTCGGGTCTTCAACAGCACATCTGGAGCTCGTTACAGAGGAGACAGTAAGAGTGAGGGAGGGGTGGAGAGTCTGCATGCACAACGTGGATGTGCAACAGAGCGGGAAGGAACGTTTCTGAAGCCTTCTCGATGAAACCCAAAGTTTGCTTTTTTTTTCGGTTGGGTTTTCTTTCTCCCTTAACTTCACCCGCGTCGCCTTTGCTCGCAACGTTTGCGGCCATCTTCGTCTTGCTGTCGTCGGTGTCCCGTGATCGCAGAGGCTTTAGTAGTCGCAGCGTTTGGGATTGAGCTCAGCACGAGAAATAGAGACCGGTGGAGGCGGGAGGACCGAAATACTGCGCAGCTGTTAACAGTGTGCGGTTTGAGTGAACAACCAAAAGAATTTGTGGGGAGATGAGAAGTTTCCACGCCAAGTCAAGCTGGCTGAGCGCTGGGATGATTTTTGTGAAAATGCATTCGCGGGAGACACTTTGAAAGATGTGCAGATCAAAACGTTGCCATGCTGCCAAAGAAATAGGACAAATCTCATTTGATTCATCAGTGATGACTAGACAAAAACTGACCCCCCCCTGTTTTCCCCCCATTGAAAACAGGTCTCCTTTTTTCTTCTTAATTAATTTAACCCCTTGTGGCAAATTGGTCCCATTTTTGGACTGTTGACAAACAGTCCCAAAAATAGATCAAAGGCAACGTTATGAAAACGTCATTGAAATGGCTCCAATTGGTCGAACTTGTCCAAAAACAGGTGAAAATTAGTTGTCAAGTGTTTAAAAAAAAAGTCCAAATATGTTTTTCAGAATGATTGATTTATTGACATTTGAAAATGGCCCGTAGGAAAAACAGTCTCATAACGGGCCGTGTTTTCCCCACACACCCCCATTCTCAATGCCACTTTTCCACGTCTTCTTGATGCACTGCACCCCGGATGTTTGACCGTGCATTTGTCGCAATTTGGCGCTGAATCTCCTCACAAGCGCTCGAACTACATGTGAAAAACATTTTGGGGGACTTGAGAGTAATCATGCAGCAGATGGCGCTATATTTCTTCATGATTTATTAACATGTTGAAGGCTCTAACTTGTCCATACTGAATATTCCAAATTGAATGTTTTATATATATATATATATATATATATATATATATATATATATATATATATATATATATATGCAGATGATAGTTACTTTTAGCCAAATGGGGGGTTCCTCAGTGAGTCTCTCCTTGGCACGACATATACGGTATGCCGTAAAACAATTGTTTCTTCGTGCTGGTTGTGAATGCTGCAAAATATCACCAAAACACGACAGGAGAATTCAGAGTTCCGGGAAATGCTCTCCAAACACGTTTTTTTGGGGACAAGACTATTTTGTGTCGAGATGTTCATGCAATTGACATCCTCCGTTTTCCCGTGCCCCTTGTGACAAAGATTGTTTTTGACTCCTTCTGGAAGTAACTTAATTCTGGCATGACAAATGCGTCTGGCTTAACTTAAATGTCTGCTCTAACCGTCCCATCGTGGGTCCTCGGTGAATTAGCCTTTCAATTCTCAGCGCCGCGGAGGTCCAGTTAGGGCAGCGACCGACACAACAATTGCGGTGACCAGCACGTCGTGAGCTCTGAGGAATCGTCTAATACACGATTACCGTATCCAGTTCATAATTCCTGCTTGGCATGTGACCTAATTGAAGTATTTGGAGTTTCTGTGTTTGGTTTCAAACCAGTTCTGCCTTTTGCTATAATATCCGGCCGAGCGGTCGGAGCAAAGACATACAGACTTACCGCAGGCAGGATCATATTTTTACACTCCTTCGTGACTGAGCGAGGGCAGTGGAGGCAGAGAGGAGTCAACCGCACTGAAAAACTTCACATTTAAGTACCCGGTAGTATAAAAAAAAACATTGAAATGAAGTTGATGGACGAATAATAACTCCCACTCAAATAAGATGCAACATTTTTCACTTTGACTAGAAGATGTTATTTGACAGGCCTCACAATTGAAATCAGTGGCATGAACTTGCCAGGTTGTATTAGCCAGCTGTCTTGCTCCCCCTGCTGGACGTCATGTGTCTGCGCAGCTGACCGATCGGACCGCTCCAAACCAAACCAGACGACTCTTTCCCGAATTGACCATCCCAAAATGATTTCTTCCCCTTCGATATCATATAAAGCATTCGTGAAATTCACATCATCAATCAATTGACTTTTCCACATTAGCCGTGAAGAATGGAGACTTGCTGTTGGGACACACGCCCTCATGCTGTTGTTGGCAACTGCATGTCCAGAAGCTTTATTTTATTTTATTTGGATGATTTAAAAGTCTTCTGAAACTTAGTAATTGTAACAAGTTACATACACAACAAATACTACAAGTATACAAAAGTATCCTAAAAATATGCCAGGGCTTACTCATAAAACTCCACTGACGACATTTGAATGAGAGCAGAGGTTCAGGGTTTTTGGTTTGGAGAGGCTTTTTTTGGGGGGTTTGTTTCTTGCAGTAGATATTGAAACGAAAACGAAATACAGTTCTTTCAGAAACACAGAAATAATGGTCTTTAACTCATTCAGTAGCAGCCAATTCTAAACCAAGTCTGAAAAGACGTATAAAAACGTCTTTGGGAGTGAATGAGTTAATCTTTGCAAATACACATTGTGAATATATACCACACAAGAAAGAGCCCGTCTAGCCATCCATTGTTTGAACCGCTTTATCTTCGTGGGCGTGCTGGTGCCCTTTTGGGCAGGAGGCGAGGTCAACCCTGAACCGGTTCCTGTTCATGCTCACAATCACATCGCAGGACAATTTAGAGTATTGCATGAGCTTGACTATGCATGGTTTTGTAAAAGAAAGCCCACACAGGCCCGGGGAGAACATGCCAACCCCACACACTGAAGGCCAGCGCCTGCAATCCAACCCCGCACCTCTGCACAGCGTGCAAAGCGGTCGAGCAGCGTGCTGGCCAAGAAATCTCATGTTGATTCAATGGTCTCTTTTTTCAAGTTGCGAAGAGCCCGAGTAAGCTGGCACGAAAGGTGCTGACGCCAGGACTCCACTGCACCCCTCTGACATCCTCACGTTGGCTGGCGCCTGTAGAATAATACACTGCATTGCATATGATGGCTTGGACCGCGTGTACAGGTATGTAAGGCTACGTGACAAGAGTACATACTGGACACATTTTTTTGTACATCTCTGTGCTGCCTTGAACGATTCATGTGCATACCGTCATTTCCGTACTATAGAGCGCACCCGATT
Organism: Hippocampus mohnikei; assembly: GCA_026261675.1. Taxonomy (NCBI): domain Eukaryota; kingdom Metazoa; phylum Chordata; class Actinopteri; order Syngnathiformes; family Syngnathidae; genus Hippocampus; species Hippocampus mohnikei. The sequence goes on along the minus strand of JAKGUB010000332.1, from coordinate 21,066,820 downwards.
ATAAGCCGCACCCACGACATTTTTAGAGGAAAACCAATTTTGTACAAACACAAGCCGCACCCGCATATAAGCCGCATGTGCCCACATTAAAACATGTCAACATATTTGCAAAGAAAGAGAGTTTTCAAAGTTTGAATCATATAACTTAATAATAATAATCTAACTTTCTTCCCAAACGGTGCCTGTGACGCGGCAGTAAAACGGTAGCAACCTGCTAACAACACGCTAGCAACAGAATAGCAACACAGTATAACAGGTCTGCTAAAAGAACATAGCGGTACTTGTAAAAATCACGGTGAGCCGTCTTCATCTTCCTCCCGTGAACTGAAGCCATCGAAGTCACCGTCCTCAGTGTCGGAATTCAACAGTGTCATAAAGACCGCTCTTAATCTGACCTTTTCTACTGGAGCGCCCCCTGGCGGCCGATAGAAAAATGACACAAATTGGCCGCATTGCGGTATAAGCCGCAGGGTTGAAAGTTTGGGGAAAAAGTAGCGGCTTATAGTCTGCAATTTACGGTAATTAAACCATACAGAATATAGAGGGGGAGGGAGGGGGGGTATAACACGTGTATCTTTAGCTCACCGACATATTGACGTATGCTGCTCACTGTTCACTCATCAAGTTTTCACTCATAGCTTTCATTATTGGCCAATCAGAGATATTTTTTGGGGAGAAATATGACACGGCGGACTTGGATCATGTTGGCCAAATGCGGGCAAACGTTGGTTTGGACGTGCATGTGGATATCTGAATTTGCAAAGGAACATGTGTATGTGTGTGTGTGTGTGTGTGCGCATATGTGTGGAAGAAAATGTTATTATGCCAGTACTTGTTGATCAGCGCCGAGGCTTTGTGTAACGTTTCGTTTTCTCCTTTGAAGGCAGTTGCATTTTTCTGTAATCGTTTTGGTTAGACTGGGACTTGCGTGTGTGTGTGTGTGTAAAGCTCAGTCCAAAAAATGGGGGCGAGATCTGAAATGAATCTCATTGTCACATCTCGTGCCAGTGAAAATTCCAAAGTCCAAAATGAACAGTTTGGAGCCAATGCCTGCCGTGGAAAATCTGCCTTCAGTTTTCCTGCACTGCTGGCCATGCGCTCTCTCCACTGTTGACACACACACACACACACACACACACACACACACACACACGCTATGCAAACTTGAGCTTGGGATCGCTTCTTCGCACTCATGCACAAACTTGCGGCGTAGGCCTGTGGCTTTAAAGACCCTAAGTTGTTTTTTTTCCTGTCAATTATCCAAGTACAAGATGTCCACTGGACTCCCATATATTCAACACGGTTGTCATGTACAGTATATTTAATTATTAGTGACGTTTAAATGTATCAGTCTGTCGTGGGGAAGAAGGAGCTGAGCCGAAGGGCGAAGCTCTCAATTTACCGCTCGATCTACGTTCCAACCCTCATCTACGGTCGCGAGCTATGGGTCGTGACCCAAAGAACCAGATCCCGGATACAAGCGGCCCAAATGAGTTTTCTCCGCAGGGTGTCCGGGGGCTCTCCCTTAGAGATAAGGTGAGAAGCTCGGTCATCCGGGAGGGGCTCAGAGTCGAGCCGCTTCTCCTCCACATCGAGAGGAGCCAGATGAGGTGGCTCGGGCATCTGATTCAGATGCCTCCTGAGCGCCTCCCTAGTGAGGTGTTCCGGGCATGTCCCACCGGGAGGAGACCCCGAGGACGACCCAGGACACGCTGGAGAGACTATATTACCCAGCTGGCCTGGGAACGCCTCGGGATCCCCCAGGGAGAGCTGGAAGAAGTGGCTGGGGAGAGGGAAGTCTGGGCTTCCCTGCTTAAGCCGACCCCAGATAAGCGGTAGAAGATGGATGGATGGATGAAAAACAAAAAAGAGACTATTTCTTTCAACTCTGGTTTCCTGTGTGGAGTTTGCATGTTCTCCCCGTGCCTGTGTGGGTTTTCTCCGGGTACTCCGGTTTCCTCCCACGTTCCAAAAACATGCCTGCTTGGTTAATTGAACCTCTAAATCAGTCATGTCAAGCTCCGGTCCTTGTGGGGCTCTCTCCTGCCCGTTTTCTTTCTCTCCCTGCTGCAACACACCCGGATTCTCTCTCTCTCTCTCTCACACTCACACACACACATGCTAATACACAAAACGTCTTAACATGGGGGATTCCTCCCAAACGACTGTTGTTGGTGCCTTTCATTGACTGTCGCTTTTCCATCCCCAAAAAAGTGAGCCACATGTGGAAATGAGTCCTTTCAATTTGTACATTCGACTTGACTTTTTTCAGTCATCAGCGTTTACTGAACGGCAAACCAGAGAATGGAATTCTGTTCCTGTTTCGCATCACCAGAAGGCTTTGTGTGGACTCGCACAGAGTTTTAGGGCATGCAGAAACTTGCCTTTCGAGGGCGAGAGGACCAATGACACACACTGTAAAACACATATTTGTGCTCCACCTTACGTTCAGAAATTCAAGGTGAATGCTCCATTGACAGATTAGGGACTTTTTGACAAGCAATGGTAGGATGATATTTTTACACACACACACACACACACACACCTCGATGAACGTCTGGTGCGGAGCATGTCGGAACAGATGGCTCTTTCAAGTTGAAGCAGGCAGCCCGTGTGTACCTTTGCTCCTCAGTGGCGTTGACCTCCCTCCCAAGCCGCTGCGTTCCGCCACGTCAAAGTGACAGTCTGGGTGCTTGGCTCACTCCTTTGGGAACCTGGTTCTCCTTTGGCTCGGACACATCTCAAACCTCCTTATAATTGATCATTCGGCTTTTTGTATCCGGTGTTTTGCCCAAATGTCAGCGTTAACTTGGAATCTACCCTCTTCTACGCCTTCGGATTTGACAGAACCATGCTGCTCATAGTTCTGGACGCGCTCAAAGACGATCTTAAGTGTGGTTGTAAGCTTTTGATTTCTAGCAGTGAAGGACTAAGGAGACTTTTGGAAACACGGAGGTACGTGATTTTTTTTTATCCTAATGATCATTAAAGTAATGTGACTTTTTGAAAGGTGATTACTCCGCAATTGAATGAAGACATGAATGCTTTGCATCTTTATCTTACAGTGAAAATGTTTTGACCTTAATGCCAACTGATCTTACTTTATAGTAGCAATGAGCTATTTCCCTAGCAGGACCCTCATCATTTTTCGAGTCAATTCAATCTATAAAAGTGTGCAATGGATACCAGCGTGTAGTGCGCGAGTGTACGTCAACCTCCCCTTTCAGAGCCTTTAAAAGAGGGTGCTGGCATGAATAGCGTAGGGAATGCCACCATTACAGTGGTGCCTTGTCCAAGATTTGGAGTGGAGTTTTCAGGGGTTTAGTGTAAGGCATGGGTGTCAAACATACGGCCCGAGGGCCGGAACCGGCCCCCAAGGAGCTTCCATCAGGCCCGCGGGATAATTTAAAAGTGACCAAAAAAATGCATAAAAGACATAGAATTAATATTTTTAATAAGGTGCAATTCGTGGAGTGTCCGCTAGGGGAAACACAGTTTTTTTTAATCAGAGTAGAAGACAACATCGTTTTGATCAGAGAAGAAAACAGCAGCCGCTTCATCTCTCACTGAGACAGACCCAACACAGCAGGCGCTATCAAGGACATGTGACTACTTTATTCTTGACACGTTTCATAGCACTCTCCTTCGTTTGTAAGGTGTAGGCAGGGATTACCTTTAGATTTTAGATGCACATTTGTAAATGGTTGAAAAATTCCCTTTCATTATAAATCTCATTTCATCTTAAAAGTGCATTACTATATTTTTCAATACAGTGAAACTCCTCTACAATGAAATCATGTTTCAGCAAGACATTTTTCACTCTAGCAAATTTGATGTCAGATGTAAGCACACACACACACACACACAACCACAACCAAGACATATCCTTGGGCGAGCTAATGAATTAGTGCAGGGGTTGCGCAAACATTTTGGACCGAAAATCCGCTTTTCGATCAACCAACCTCCCGCGACCAACCCGTTAACGTGCACGCGCGCCCACGCATTGCCCTTACACTCACACGCCATGATGAGCAACAGCCAAAACGGCGCCTAAAATGAATGAAACAGAAAAATAAAGTAGACACAAGAGTTAATGAATTTGTTGAAAGGAAATCAGTGCCTACCTGAGTGGAAGACCTGAGGCGGAGGCATGCGACACACTTTTGCAGCCCGTTAACTGTCATAGCTCATGCGTACCGTTTCAAAATGCTAACACTTGGAGAGACACACAAATGTTTGTTTTTGTTACTCTACACCCCTGGCGATCGACTTGGGACCAGTCCGCCAGCTATCGGTGGATGGTGATGGACGTAATGGGCACCCCTGAATTAGTGTGACTGAATTCAGCAGTGGCATGATTGTCACTGTGAGACTTTGTTTCCAATCCAATTTGAGGAAGGATTGCGCACATTCTTGCATTTATTCTGCTGCTAAGGGATGACTGTGCAAGTTGCGTGCGCTGACTCCGTTTCACCACGCATGAATGAATGTGCCCGTTGTCTCTCATTTCAACAGCAAGACCTTCTTCATTGTTGATTCTCTGAGTTTTGCAAATTGACAAGTGGGTTCCCTGACCCAAAGCTAAAAACAACAATATGAAAAATATAGATCAATGTTTTGAAGGGCTGCTTGGAAAGGAACTACATTTTGTTTCAGATATGGCTGCCGGTACTAACAAGAGAGTCCAAGGAGGATCAAAACGATGACAGGTAAGACTTCAAATATTTCCTGTCTTTGACAAAAGAGATTCAAATGAACGTAATGTCATCTCTTGTTTCAATTCGTTTTTTTCCTTCAACGTATCTTCTCGCATAGTCATGTTTTATTCACAGTATAGGCAGCTTAATCAAAAGTCATCACGTTTCTTTCTGGGCAGAGTTTTCACGTGATGACACCGACAAGGGGCCACCGGTGCAGACGCATTGCCTCAGAGGGTTTGAACGGGTAAGAACCTGAGCTTTGATACAAAACTGCGTTTGTACCAAGAGTGCACTGTATGTGACATTTTGGCTCATGTTCTCTATTTCCATGGTACATTGGTGGTTAAATGAGGCCACATCGTTGGGTGCTCATTAAAATGTCGTGTTTTGTTGTTGTTTTTTTAATGTCTCTGCAAATGTAACCCTGCTCAGGGAGGTGGTTAAAAATTTGCTCCGGAGCAAATACTCGTTTGCGGGGCAGCACCGATGTAAAATGGTACGTGTGAACGCTACAGGGGTTAAAAATTTGCTCCGGAGCAAATGCTCGTTTGCCGGGGGACTAGCCTCACTACGCATGAGAAGAATTGATTACATACGGCGAGAATGCGTTGCTTTCGTGCTCTGTTGTACTTCCGTCATCTGGTTGTGTAACAACGACACAAGACGCGATGGCTGGCGGTAACAGTAGAATGGCAACTGGCAATGGGGGGGCAGGAGAGTGGGAATGGTGTTAATGCATGAAGATTTTTTTCACACTAGGGGGGAATTTCGCCCATGTAGGTTTCGTTGTAGAGGAGTTTCACTGTAGTAAGACATATCGTCAAAATGTTGATCATTTTATTCCTGGCACACAGATCATTTGAAAATATTCAACGTCGACCAAAGCATCCGCCTGAGATGGTCAAGTAAAAAGCAGTTGACTGTTATTGGCAGCGTGGGGTGGCGCTGTAGGACGCAACCATTTCTTCTTCTGAAAAACCCCAAAAACTAAACATAAAAAGAAAAAAACAGCATAGACCAGCATGCTTTTCTGTTTTGTTTTTTGTGTTGGTCTTGCTGGTGTTGACAGTTATTAACAGGGCAATAGCATCATACTGGTCTTACTGGTGTCATGAGCAAGAACAGCAACAAAAGCTGCCAAGATTCAATCATGTCAACCTTTGGTCACTTGTCAATCCCCTCTACCAACTCAACTGCAGGTAGCTGGTGACAGGTGAGCGGTCACCAACCATCACCAGCTCTTAGCTAGCAGGGCCTCCTGGCAACACGTTGGCCCTGCTGCATCGCCGGCTGTGGCGCACTTCATCGAACAGGTTGCTCACTGATCAAAGGTTTTTTTTAATCTTATTTTGAATATTGGCTGTTATGTTTTGGTTTGCTGCTGGCCAGCAAGACCAGCAGGAAAACATAACAAGAGCATCCTAGTCTACTGTGTTTTATTGTTGTTGTTTTTTTGCATTCTGAAAGTCCAAATAAAATCCCAACAATAGTCTACACCTGTGGTGGGCTTTTACTGGGGAAAAACCCAGTCGAAGTATATGATGGGAGAAATCAAATCTGGTGCCATATAGTCATTCATGAAATTGACAACTGCAGACACTGTCCATAGGAAAGGGGGTCTTGGGTCTCCCTGGAGTGCTACTTTCCTGAGTTCTAGCCCCTAAACTAACTTTAACAATTGTTGCCCTCATTTCAGTCCAAACGTACGGTGTGTGTGTGTGTCAGTAAAGAAAATCAGTCCAAACCTATTTGAACAGTCTGAGAATTATGGACCGGAGTTTAAAAGAGTGTTCCTTCTGTATTCCAACATCTGGGCTTCAGTCTCTTTCCCAAATGAAAATGTACAGCAGGTTTGAAGTACGGAGGAGGAGGGGCAACCGTCAAGCTCCTGTCAAAAAAAGTGTCCACTTTCTGACAGAAGCGATTAAAGTTAATTGAGCTTTCTCTGCCGCTGTGGATTGACATCAAGTTTCTTTTGACAGCGCTCGCATATGTTGCTTCTCTCGTCATAATAGAGCTGTCGGAATTATTGGATCCAGGTTGGACCTCTGCGCGTGCATTTGTGCGCTCCATCCATTTGCATCTGTTTAGGGAATATATCCTGCGTTCAGCTTGCTGGAAAAGAAAAAAAAAAAGGAACAGGGGCCAGTATTTAGAAATGTCAAACATGGAGAATTTGCAATCATGGGGTTTTTGTTTAAAAGAAAAAAATTGAAAGTAGTTCTTTCTCCAATGGCCTTTATTAGTCCATTGGAGAAATTGAAAGCACATGGTGGCATCGAAATGTGAATTCTAGCTGACCACAGACACACTTAGATTGATAGCGGGAGGGGGATCGCAAATCATTTGCGCCATTAAAACCTCAAGACAAATTAGGTTAGTTCATCTGTTATTTTGCTCTCGGGAAAGTTATGTGTTATGAAAGGTTCCCAAACTTTCAACCCTGCGGCTTATTCAGTGATGCGGCCAATGTGTGTCATTTTTCTAACGGCCGCCAGGGGGCGCTAGTTTCCATGTATAGTAAGGCGTTTTAACCCCCCCAAAAAACGACCATGTATTAAACATTAAAGTGGGGAACCAGCAACACCAACAAATATTTCTAAGGGCAAAACGTTTTCATTCCGTATGCCTGTCTTATACTGCCCCCTGCTGGTCACGGCGTGCCAAAAACGGGCAGCAGTTCTTTGAAATGCGATTCTGTCGCAATTGTATGCTTGTTGAAAAAGTACGACATTATACAGGAGGAATTTCCCTCATCAAAAACACATGACAAACATTGGCTTTATGTTTGTTTGGAGTGAAATCGATTTGCATTTGGATTCATTTCAATGAGTACCGTCGATTACAGTTCATTTTTGGAATGTTGTGACTTCTAAGCGTCTTCATGTCATAAATGAACTCATACCTAAAGGCACGAGCGCACTACCACCGTACAACCTCACAGAACCGTCTATCACAGGGGTGCAAGTGATATAGAAAACGACCAATTCCAAATGATCTAGCTACGATATTTATTTCAAAATACGATCATGATAATTATTTATAGCTACAATCTAATTTGCTGTATTTTACATCACTGCATGAATCAATACTGCACAAATACAACTTTTGTACTTTGACCTTTCTTCTGTCTGTATTTTGTGTATGGATGATCTGAAATTTAATGGGGCACAAAATAAACAACAACAAATAAATAAAATGATGGACTGACCCACATCCACTCACAGAATTTCACCCACTGCAGGAACACATTCTTTAAATGACTTCCTCGGGGTAAAAAAGGAAACATGTCCACCACCACCCACCCACCCGCTCGAGTCCTTTCATTCCTTTTTGCAGTGTCAGTGGCACTGACCCCCTCCCCAGACCAAGAGGAGCTCATACTCACGTTCGGTGTTTCCAGTTGGTCCATGTTTCAAACACAGATCTGATTTGTGTAGTTGGAAGGAATCCTTCAGCAGCTCTGCATTTCTTTAGTTTTGTTTTTTGCTTTTGCATCCATTATACGATGCTAAATGGGGGTGCAATGCTCCCTCAGGCCCATCAGCCTGGCGTCATGTCTAATTGCACTTTTCCTGGTTACCGCACCATCTCACAGCATCTGAATGACCTGAAAAAGGAGAACTTCAGCCTGAAGCTTCGGATCTACTTCCTGGAGGAGAAGATCCAGCAGACGTTTGAGCAGAGCAGCGATGACGTGCACAAGAAGGTCAGCTTTATTTGTGGGAATCATTTCTCCACACATCTTGACTCGCATTGCTGTTTTTCAGCCAAGCAGGCTTGCTTGTACGTGACATGAACTTGTGCGGAAAGCAGGTCTGCAACCATTTTTTTGCATTCTGCCGGTTGCATGTTTCTTCTTTCTCCAATGTGTCCATATAAAGTGATGACAATGCTAGCTGTGAACACATGCTTTAAAAGAAAACACCCACTAATTAGCTCATAATTCACATTTGACATTTTAAATTCTTAAAACACAAGTTTTAAAAACTGAAATGCACTCGCCTCTCTCCAGCAGTGTCATAATAGGAAAAATCCTATTGGATCTACCGTCATTTCCGCACTATAGAGCGCACCTGATTATAAGCCGCACCCACTACATTTTTAGAGGAAAACCAATTTGTACATACACAAGCCGCACCCGTATATAAGCCGCATGTGCCCACATTAAAACATGTCAACATATTTACAAAGAAAGACGCTACACAGAGAGAGTTTTCAAAGTTTTAATCATATAACTTAACAATAATAATAATCATCTAACTTTCTTCCCAAACGGTGCCTGTGACGCGGCAGTCAAACGCTAGCAACATGCTAACAACACGCTAGCAACAGAATAGCAACACAGTATAACAGGTCAGCTAAAAGAACATAGCGCTACTTGTAAAAATCACGCTGAGCCGTCGTTTATGCCAAGTTGACGTGCAGCAGCTCTGTTTCCTTCTTTATCGGACAGTTCGATTGCTTTTAGTTTGAAAGCTGCGTCATCTGCCTTTCTTTTTGCATTTCCTATGATGAGGGTATGTTCACGCTAATTGAATTGATGCACAAGACAAGAAGTTGCAGTCTTCCTCGACGCATAGATTCCACTGCTCTTAATCTGACCTTTTCTACTCGAGCGCCCCCTGGCGGCCGTTAGAAAAATGACACAAATTGGCCGCACCACTGAATAAGCCGCAGGGTTGAACGTTTGGGAAAAAAGTAGCGGCTTATAGTCCGCAATTGACGGTAAAATCTTTTTTAAATGTCAGGGTTAACTGAATTTCACATTTGCAGAGCATATATTGAACGAGCAAGTTCACATAATCATCAAATCAACGTGTAAAATATGCATTATAACTTGATGGGCTTTTCTGTTGTGTTAAACAGAAAAAAAAAAAAAAAAGAAATGATATCTGCCAAGAGAAAGCTTATTTGAATTGCCCTCCAGTTTTTTGCCTGAGCTATTTTTCCACCGGTAGCGATAGACCTGATGACACACGATGTTATTCTAGGAGGCCAGTGATCTGATGCTCGTGTGCATCTGAGACCACTGGGCATGCGTGCGTACTTGTAAAGTTGCAAGTGGAGACTTTTGCAAGGAAGTCAGTCACAACAACAAATGCACTTGTAAGAAAGTTCATCGCACGAGTAAAAAAAAAAAAAACATGACGCATTTCTGCATGTGTGCAGAGCAGCAGGCAGTTTGTTTCTGACAGTTGTTGGAGACCTTGCGAGCAGGGACAGCTGGCGCATCCAGCGAGGGGTGCCGATACAGCAGTTGCTCAGAGCCCAAATAACTATTTAGAAGCTATTCTTAGTTTGCACTAAACTCCCCGGAGACGAGGGGGCTCATTTTGGTGGTGTGGATTTGACACTGCAAGGCCGCTAACTCCACTAGTGTGTGTTGGTGTTCGGGGAGCTGATTTAACGAGTTGGTATTTGATATGATTTGGAGAACAATGAACCTGTTGGTTCGTCAGATATCACTTGGTATAAAGTACCATAGTTCAAATGTAACTACCGGTAGTTTGCGTTTTAACAGTTGAGAGCATAAGTTTCCTCTGACATGTATGATTTTAAAAATATACCGTCATTTCCACACTATAGAGCGCACCTGATTATAAGCCGCACCCACGACATTTTTAGAGGAAAACCAACTTTGCACATACACAAGCCGCACCCGTATATAAGCCGCGTGCGCCCACATTCAAACATAAAACAATATTTTTCACCCGTCCCTTTTATACAAGTTCTTAAGATACCGTATTTCTTCTCTAATCCTTCCAGAACATCCAGTTGAAGGTCGAAGTTGAGAGCCTGAAAAATGAGCTGCGTGAAAAAAACAAGTCTCTGGACGCTGAACCGTGAGTGCAACAAACATTTCTTATACTTCTGTTTCAGCTTCACGGGGTCCATAAATGTGTTGCGTATTTTTCTTTTTGCCATCTCTGGGCATCACAAACTTTCATTTAAGCGCACACACACACACACACAGTACACAATGCAGGTTTATAATTATTATTTTATATTTTAAAATGACACTTTGTTTACGTGCAGCAGCTCCGTTTTCTTCTTTATCGGACAGCTCGATTGCTTTTAGTTTGAAAGCTGCGTCATCTGCCTGACGCTCATTGAATGGATGCACAAGACAAGAAGTTGCAGTCTTCCTCCACGCATATATTCCACCGCTCTTAATCTGACCTTTTCTACTCGAGCGCCCCCTGGCGGCCGTTAGAAAAATGACATAAATTGGCCGCATCACTGTATAAGCTGCAGGGTTGAAAGTTTGGGAAAAAAGTAGCGGCTTAGAGTCCGGAATTTACGGTAACCCCTTTGCATTCACTGATTGTCTTCTGAATGAGCTGTGACACGTTTGGACTGATTTGAGTCCGGACAATAAATAAATAAATAAATAAATAAATAAATGAATAAAGGTGCACAGGAGCGAGTTTTGGGCGTCTGGTTTGGCCAACAAGTGTCACGTTTTGCGAGGTGCTAGTTGGATGCAAAAAAAAAGCAGGGAGGACCGGGGTTGACTGAACAAAATGTACAAAAAAAAAAAAACCCACTTGCAGGGTACACAGGAGAAAACTTGCTCAAATACTCAAAGTCCTGAAAAACCCCAATTCACGAAAAGTAGCAAAACAAATTCTGTGACAGAAAAGGAAACGTGACAGGAGCACACCAACACTCACCCAACACAGATCGACAGAACCCAGGGAGGGAACTCAATCCAAGCAAAGTGGCGCGACAACGACAAACACCTGAACAAAACACAAGGCGCTTTGGAGGGAGCCGATTGGTTGAACACAAGGGACACGGACGACGAGAACAGGTGGGGACAAAAAGGGCACAGGAGGGAACAAAAACCGAATGTAACCGAAATAAAAACACAACAACACGTTTGTCATCTTAAAGCGGAGGGGTTTGTTCTTTGTAGTGGCTAGCTCTAGTTTACGAACGGCAAAAGGAGAGATCGAATCCTTTGAATGCCGTTTTATTCAAAGGGGAAAAAAAAGATGTCCGCCCCGCAGCACGTTGGAGAGCACAACTCTCCTCGTAACGAAAATCACTTCCTGCTTCAACAGCCAATCAGAACCCATCCGCATAAAAACACGTCTAAGCAATTCTTGAACAAGGGAATAGAATGTAGGTATTCTTAACATGAGATAATACGATGCTCAAACATAAAATGAGAATAATTCATATTATAACATCAGCTCACATCAGCGCAAGGATATATATATTTATTTAGTGTCCGCCAATGTCTTTGCTCTTGCAGCAGAACTGCCTGAGACCAACAAAAGAAAAAGATTCTTGAAACTAAAGAAATGTTGAGGCTAGGGACGTTTTTTGTGTGTTTTTAATTCATGAGTTTGGGTCTTTAGCGGCTATTTTCCTTTGTATGATTTTGTTTTTGTAACACCGCAGAATTGTCACAGAGAATCTGTCACCTGAGGAGAAGTTTCCAAGCCATCCGCCAAAATGTCAAAAGGACATCAGCCCAATGCGGGAAACTCTTCAAAGCAAAGTGGAGCTGTCAGAGGTACACACAGCGATGTCTTGCACAGGATCAGGATGACTTCACTGTTCGTAATCATTTGCTGTTCATCTCCCGCCATTTTCGGGTTTCTGTTGAGTTCAGGAGGCCCAACCGGCACGAGACAAGGCTGATCGTGTGGCTTTGCTCGCATACTCTGAGACCAAACACTGCCGGGCTCAGGAGAGTTTATACTGACGACAAAGACAGGTGATGTCACGAAGTTTCTGATGCACAAAGCAACGTTAGAATGGGCTTTAAGTCGGGCCCCGAATTGCTCAATTTGTGCCCATCGTGAAATGTGCCGGGAGCTCCGTTTGCTTCGACGCCAAACAAAGTTCAATGTCTGCTCGTAAAAATCTCCAAATGCAGTATCATTTGAACCGCGACATGAGTGATTGTCCTTCAGGTTGATCGACGATCTGGTGCAGAAGAAACAATCGCTCAGCCTGCAGGTTGAACGGCTTGAGGTCAAAGTTCAAGACCTTTTTGCTTCCCTCCGAAAGAAAGAAGAACACATTGAGGTTTGTGTGCTCCATTCGTGTGTGAAAAAAATCACATTCGGCCCCACCCACTTCCAAGCTTTAAATTGCAAAGACTATTTTCTCTGGCCCCCAGTCAGTCCTTGGCCCTTCAAATGATCATGACTTTTCTGTCCCATACACTGCCATTCACCCCATCTCAACTTTCAAATCTAATATATATATATACACATGTTTTGTCTTCATTTGCGTTGATTCCAGGACCTCCAACAGAAAATTGTAGATCCTGCTTCTGACCTCCTCCCACTTGTGGAAAACCTTTCTGAGGAGACTCAAGTGCAGAGGGGAAGCCCCAGCAGCAGACCGCTGGAGTTTGGAGGTGGGCATCAGAGCATGGGACTGGTTTTGTAGCGGCAACTCCACCAGCAGCTGGCAGTTTGGATGGTGGTGTATTCTTTGGACTAAATTTCACTAATGACACTTTTTTTTTTGTCCTGTGATTGACTAACAATGAGCAACAACTTGAGTGGTGTTTAACATTGTTTTCGAAGCAATCCTTTGGGGAACTCTCCTTAAATCAAAGCACTATTTGTCACTGAGAGCCTTTTCTGTTGCTGGTCCCTCTTTTTCGGCAAGCCCCCTCACAGCCTATCTTTAAAACTTGTCTTAAAAATCATTTCTATTTTTGGGCTTTGACTCAGCATGACTTGATTTTTAGTTTTATTCTGGTTAATATTGCATGTGTGTAATTAATATGAATTAAGCAGCAAAATCCACACGTTTTTATTCAGCTCAGGGGGCAGTCGTTTAGCCACTTGCTATCAACTGATAGCAATCTGAGCCCCGCTGCGTTGTTCCTTTCCGTTTATGAGTTGCATGTATCATTGTTGTCCACTTGGTGTCGTCAGTCTCGCCTGCATGACTAGATGCACGGGTTTGTGAAGACGTGGATAATGTGAAGAAATGTTCAGTGTGTTCTTCCGGACCGCCAATCTCTCGTTATATTCACAGTGGATTGATGCACGACCACGGACTTCGACATGTCATCCATGTCACTGTTATTGGTCCAGCAAACAATGAATGGATGGCGTTTGCTCAAAACATTAGACAATCAATCAGCAGTGAAAACTTCTCCTCCCTGTCTGTGGCATAACTGGCGACAATACTTAAAACGCAGCTGTATTTGTTCGTACACCAAGTCATACCTTCATCTATTAATATACTCAAATTGCTGTAAAGAGTCGCGGCTGGTCATGGCTGGAGCGTGTGGTGCAAGATCAAAGTGGGGGAGGCGACAGTGTTGTGACAATGAATACGTCCGCCTCACTAAATAAGAATTTAAGCGCCTTCATTTGTATCAGCTGATACGCAATTAGCTATTTAGTGGGCACTTCAGAGTAGTGCTGTCAAGAGATTTAAAAAATGTGAGATTAATTAATTATGACATGTAATTAATTGATCTAAGTAATCTATATTTTAATCTCATCTAAAAATAACTTGGAAAACCCAGATTTTCCATTTCAAACGTTTTTGTCTAGGTAATCAAAATGTGAGTTTAGAAGACCCTGTACCTCGGACAGTATGTTCGTTTCAAGCGAATTCGGTAGGAGGTTAATTAGCATAAAAGTTCATTCACACTATCAAAACGGACCAAGCATGAGAGATGATGTGTGTGGAATTCTACGCACGGTGACCATTTGGGGCGTGGACCCGGCATTTGTTGCAGAGACCTGGATGGACATTTTCATCTTTAATGGTGCCTTCACAGATGTGAAAGTTACCCATGCCATTGGCACAACCGCAATCTGCCTTTTCAACTCTGCGTCCATAACCGTCTGGACCGTTCTTTTCCTCTTTGGCCCTGAGAACGTGACATAACAATATCCAAAAGCAATTAAAAATGCGACCTCATCAGACCAGTGAACACTTTTCTACTTTGTATCCGTAACCATCTTTGATGAGCTTGGGCGCAGAGAAGCCAGCGGTGTTTTGGTGTGTTGTTGATAAATGGCTTTTGCTTGAATTGTAGAGTTGCCCTTAGGGATGTGGCGGCGAACTTTATTGACTGACGTTAGTGTTCTCAAGTGTTCCTGAGCCCATATTCTTTCAACATTGATGTTGGTTTTGGATGCAAAGCCACCTGAGGGATTGAAGGTCACTTGCATTCGATGTTGGATTTGGGCCTGTCGTTAACGCAACACCCCAACTACATTGGAATTGGGTTTGTACTTGTGTGTCGGGTGGGTGAGCTTCGATGTGAAATTTCTCATTCGGGTAACTCAAGGGTCTTTCACACTGTCCCTCAAGGGCAACTGCCCTCCCTGTTTTCCATCTCTCCCTGCAGCAACACACCTGATTCAAATGATCAGGTTATCCGGCTTTTGCAGACCTCGCCGATTATCTCATCATTTGAATGAGGTGTGTTGCAGCAGCAGGAGGAGATGGGAAACGGGCAGGACAGCATCCTGAAAATGATGGCATTGTGCAACAACAAAATGTTTCCATTGCCATCTACTTCATTACAGGGCGATAATCTAGTGATACTATGTGTACAGTAAATACAGTGCGAATGAACATAAAACGGTAATATAATCAATGATATAAACTATATCAACTGAACTAGAATATGGGCTGAATGATAATGAGACAGGACGTCAACATAAGTAAGCTTGGAGGAGCATCAGGGTTTTATTTTAAATATCGTTCTCTTATTTGATTTGATTTTTTTTTTTGAGCCATCATGCTTGTAAACTTTCTGCTTCCAGTGCAACTCTGTTCAAATGGTGAAGGTGATGCTGAAGAGGATCCAAATCCCAAAGGCTGTGGGAGTCTTCATGAAGAGAAGTCTAAACTCATGTTTCAGCCGCCGGTCAACGCCAAGGTATCCGCAAATATGGTCTTGATTCGGTGAAACACATTTGAAATATTCATTTCATTTCTTCGACAGTCCAAATACGCTTGGGAAAACCTGTTTCTATTTTCATCCGAGTAATAATTCTTCCAATTTGAGCGATAATGACACGAATCCGTCGTGATCAATCAGAATCTTTGTGGTCAGGCTTCTCAGGGTCGACTCAAAGTTGCACTCCACAACAATCGGAGCGCCACTCAAAGCCTGACGGAGTTCAAACAACTGATGGAGCAGAAGAGAGTGATGGAAAAAGAGCTGGGAGAGTTGAAGGATCATTTGAACAAGATGGGCTTCTCTTCACTGTCACAGATCAGGTATCAAAAAAACTTCACTTCTATATAAAGCATGCATTGGGAAGCCTGATTAGTTTCTATTATTTTGGGGAGACTTGAGGCTAATTATTATATTCAAGTGTTGACTGTATCTATCTGTTTTCAAGGAAAGCCCTGGTGACCCTTTATGTTGAAAAGAAAGATTTCAAGCAACCAGCAACTGAGACGTGGCAGCATGACAGTGGACAGAATGATGAGGCGAGACTGTTGGATGACAAGGACGGAGAGGAGATAGAAAAGGACAGCGAAGAGTTTTGGGACGCTTGGGATGAACAACACTCTCCGTCTGAGGGGAAACATCCAACCATCAAATTCCAAACGGATGATGAAGAAAAGATGACAGAAGTCGATAGGTCTGATGGCCTTTATCAAGTCACCAACTCGTCAAAGGTATGCGACGATAACCGTGTCAGTATCCACAGTGTGTGTTATATGTGTGGGCCCATTGTTTGGCTTTTGTGTTGCGATCACATTAAAATCAATCAATCAATCAAAAATAAATCAATGAAGTTGAGGATGAGGAGAGAGGATTTGGAACTGAGAGTCAGCGCTTGGAATTGGAATGGATTTGCATGGGACAGGAGAAGTGAACCAATCTTTTTTTCGTCAATGGATGCTACAGCTTCTTGTTGACTTTGAAACTTAGCTTGTAGCCGACGTGTGCACATTTTGAGCGTGACGTCTCTGATTCACTGGCGAAAGGACACTTTGATTCTCTCCTCTTTCATCTCAAACTGCTTTAAACAACAAAGCGTATGAGGGGAAAAGTGGTTAGGACTGCACGACTGTCCGTGTTTTATGTCATGTGTTGTGTTTATTATTTGACTTGATGTTAACTGTTTTGTTAAGCGCTTTGTTGCAGCTGCCGCTGTTGTGAAAGCGCTATAGAAATCAGCATGTATTGTATTGTATTGTAATCAATAAATGCTGCGATTGGCAGGCAACCAGTTCAGGGTGAACTCCGCCTCCTGCCCAAAGACAGCTGGGATAAGCTCCAGCATGCCCGCAACCCTCGTGAGGATAAGCGGTTTGGATATTCATTCATTCATCCATTTTCTAATCTTTGATCCTCAGAAGGGTCGCGGGCATGCTAGAGCCTATCCCAGCTGTCTCCGGGCAGTAGGCTGGGGACACCCTGAACCGGTTGCTAGCCAATCGCAGGGCACACATAAACAAACAACCGTTCGCGCTCACAGTCACCCCTAGGGACAGTTTGGAGTGCTCAATCAGCCTGCCATGCATGTTTTTGGAATGTGCGAGGAAACCAGAGTACCTGGAGAAAACCCACGCAGGCCCAGGGAGAACATGCCAACTCCACACAGGAAGGTTGGGGGCAGAGTCGAACCCCAGACCTCTGCACTGTGAGGACGATGTGATAACTTAGTTGACCACTGCCGTCAGGAGTAATAATAGCAACAAAAATAATCTACGAATTTACAAGTAGATGAAAAACCGGCAAAATTTTAACAGCAAAATGCCACCTTTTAGGGGCAATTTGGAACCATTGAGCAGCAGCGCTAACCCCTCTTCGTGTGCTCTATGTCTGCTTGAGGAATGTGCAATTTCAAACGTCCAAAAAGTTACACACTAGTTTCCATTCGCTTAAAAAATGTGCAATAGTGTCACCACAGTGAATGAGAGGCCATTTTCAAGAAAATCCAATTGACAGGGGGTCATCTTGCTCAATTGTGCTTGTTCTGTGTTTGTTTTCGAACAGGATGGAGACCGAGATTGGTCAGGCAATCAACAACAGTCCACGTCTGTGTCCTCAGTGATTGTTCCTAAAACTGTTTGTCTGCGGGCACCGTGCAAAGAGCTGAATGAGAAACTGACAGCGTCTAACACTGGAGTGAAAGCTCAGCCTGAGCAACTGAAAGAACACAGAGAGATTCTCAGTGAGTTTTACATACACCAGTAATCAACAGACTCGGATACCATGGTTTCTTTAGAATTCTTGAATAATAATAGTCCCCTTCATGAACTGTGACCTTATAGTGGAAGGGTATGTCTGTCCCAATGATCCTAGGAGCTAAGTTGCCTCGGAATTTATGCCCCTGGCAGGGTCACCCATGGCAAAATGGTCCAAGGTGAGGGACCAGATCAAGATGATGAATAAGAAAAGTAGATCCACTTTTCCCTTGCTTGGATGCGGGTTACTGGGGCCTCCCTCTGGAGCCAGGTGTGGCATCGTGAACTGGGCGGCAGCCAAAGGCGATCAAATCCCGAGCTACAGAAACTAGCTCCCTCCCACCCTAGCGCCTGGACATTGGGGTTCATTCCGGTGGAGGAGAAGGTAGCCTCTGGCCAGCTGGGTGACATAGTCTCTCCAGCGTGTCCTGGGTCATCCTTGGGGTCTCCTCCCGGTGGGACATGCCCGGAACACCTCACGAGGGAGGCGTTCAGGAGGCATCCTAATCAGATGCCCGAGCCACCTCATCTGGCTCCTCTCGATGTGGAGGAGAAGCGGCTCGACGCTGAGCCCCTCCCGGATGACCGAGCTTCTCACCTTATCTCTAAGGGAGAGCCCGGACACCCTGCGGAGAAAACTCATTTCGGCCGCTTGTATCTGGGATCTCGTTCTTTCGGTCACGACCCATAGCTCGTGACCATGGATGAGGGTTGGAACGTAGATCGACCGGTAAATTGAGAGCTTCGCCCTTTGGCTCAGCGACCTTCTTTACCACGCCAGACCGATACAAAGTCCGCATCACATCTTGGAATGTAATTTAAGAAGTGCTTAACAACCGTTTGAACCATGGACATATTCTGTTCATACAATTTAAAACTGCCCTGAATACCAACTGTTTGTTCTTCCTTTGCATCACTGCAGCAGAAACCACTGTGCAGCAGGACAATAAGCAAATCCAGGTAGACCTACAGGACATGGGCTATGAGACATGTGGACGGAGTGAGAATGAAGCGGAAAGGGAAGATACTAGCAGTCCAGGTACCATTCAAGACCTCTTATACACCACAACATCAGTAATTCAAGGTATTTGTTTACATGCAATCAGGCTGCTGTATTTATGACATAGAGGAAGGTAGCATATTAAAGATCTGAAATGGGGCAGTATTAAAATGAAAATAGATTTTTCTTATCAGGTATTGCCCTTTCCTATATTGTCGTCAGTGGTGTGGCAAGGGTCCGAAGGGACCTCAAGGGATTGTGGACGTAACTGACAGCATGCGGATGTTAAATTGTTAAAAGGGTGGGCATGAAAGTGGAGGCTAAAGGCATGCCCCTAGTAGGTAAAAATAGTGCCAGTACATGCATTGTGCAAAACAACATCCCGTAAATGGCACAGACGAATAGACACTCTAATGAAGAACAGTTAAATGCGAGCTATCAGTTGGGCCGAGGACCATGGGAATCGAGAAGCTGCAAGAGAATTCAAGATCAACTAATCCGTGGTGTTTGGTGCTTTCTTTTTATGAAACGCCGCCATCTATGCATCCAGACAAGGATGACCGTGCCGCAGCAACATTCAGCTGGTTACATACAAAGAAAAGATCGTCATCTTCAGAAGATGACTTCCTTTATTTTCTGTGACAGAATTTGATGACCTGGAAATGTGCACGTCTTTGGACTGCCCTTCTCAGCGGTGGCCTGCATGCAGAAACAACACTACCTTCAATAAAACCACGACCCACAGCAGTTCTTGCTACAAAGACGAGGTCTCATCTCTCCAGCGCCCGATTGAGGATCTTCGTGCCGAACTTTCACATTCTCAAAGTGTTATCCGCAGTCTTCAGAGTTACCCACATTCTGTCTCCACCTCTGGTGAAATTCGACCCCAAGTGCCTCAGAAGGATAGCCGGTCTTCCAATGCTTCTCCTTCCGTCAGCATGGGAGACGACGGTGAAGGTTGGCAGTCATCTGATGGTGGTGGTCCCATAGTCTCACCACATCACCCAAACAAGAGCCACAAAGAGCTGATGTCACACTTAGACACGCTGGATGACCAGATAAAGAAAAGAGGAAAGACGTTTGCAGATGAGGATGGAAATT
This sequence comes from Hippocampus mohnikei, assembly GCA_026261675.1. Classification (NCBI taxonomy): domain Eukaryota; kingdom Metazoa; phylum Chordata; class Actinopteri; order Syngnathiformes; family Syngnathidae; genus Hippocampus; species Hippocampus mohnikei. The sequence goes on along the minus strand of JAKGUB010000332.1, from coordinate 21,046,864 downwards.
CTTCAACTTGGCCAAGGTAAGCAAGAGCTGTAAAAATGTCTGTAAAATTATAAATTGTATCCTGCAAAAAAACAAAACAAAAACATACATTTTATAGATTCATCCACTTACAACCACCGTTGCCATACAGACATTGTTCAGTTTTATTTGGAATACTTTAATAATTGAAATGCCATGTTTAGCGGCGTTTGTAGTGACACTTCCAAACTTGTTTCATTGAATTACAACATGACAAAAGCATGTCCAATTCTGGTAGTTGACATTGTTCCGCTCAAGTCCTCCAGTAAGTGGCAATGTCCATTAAAAAATGTGCTTCCAATGGCTAATCAATGAAAAATAATGACTTTGACGAATGGACCTAAGAGTCTTTGGGCAATCCTGCCAAAACACACAGATCAACAAAATATTTCAACTGTGATTGTGACATTTTTAGTTAAATGTGACACTTCCATGTCTCTCTTTCCCCAGTAAATTTCACACTTTAATCCAGACTCAAGCAAGAGAGCTGTCTGTCCTCCGCCAGCACCTACGTGAAGGTCGTGGTGTGTGTCACATTCTCAGCCAACACCTGGGGGACACCACCAAGGCCTTTGAAGAACTGCTGAGAGCCAACGACATTGACTATTACATGGGACAGAGCTTCAGGGACCAGCTGGCCCAGAGCAGCACACTGGCACAGAAAGTCAGCAAGAAGATCAGTACATGTGAGTCAGACTTTTTAGACACTATACATGCATACAGCAAGGTAATACACATTTACAGATTCATTCTGTATGGGGTAGGGGAGACTAGACTGTGGTAGTTAATTACCGTATTTTCACGACCATAAGGCGCCATTAAAAGTCTGAAATGTTCTCCAAAATGGACAGGACGCCTTATAATGCGGAGCGTCTAGTGTATGAGCCCAGTTCCAAAGCCTGACTGAGAGCCGACAAGCTGTTTATATCGAGAAAAGGCGGGCGTGAGTGACGACAGGCATGCGGGAAAGCAGTCCGCCAATGAGTGAAGGGTGGGCGTGTAAGAGAACGCTAAAGGCACGCCCCTAGCTTGTACCAGTCGGTGAGCGTGTAAGAGGTGAAGAGAAAAACGTGAGTACATTGTAAAATGGCTAAATAAAGTACAACCGAACTCCGTTTTGCTTCCGTTGCCTTTTTAAAAACGTGTTTTTAGCGTGCGTGCATGCATGCCGTATGTTGAAGCTGGCGTATGTTTTACCAGGCCTGGCTGCGCCCAATAATACAGTGCGTTTTGTGTATGTGTCAAACACAGAAATAGCACCCGTTACTGAGACTGCGCCCAACAATACGGTGCGCCCAATGGTCGTGAAAATACGGTATACATTTGTGTCTATCTATCTATCTATCTATCTATCTATCTATCTATCTATCTATCTATCTATCTATCTATCTATCTATCTATCTATCTATCTATCTATCTATCTATCTATCTATCTATCTATCTATCTATCTATCTATCTATCTATCTATCTATCTATACAGTATATATAAAATGGGTAAAATGGAGGCAATTCCATTTGACATTGGGCGAGAGGTGGGGGGGGGACATCCTGTGCTGGTTGCCACCACTTTGCAGGGCACATAAACTATAAAAAAACAACCATGCGGGCTCACGTTAATTCACACCTCTACACAATTGGGAGTCTTCAAATAACCTCATGCATGTTTTGGGATTGTGAGAGGAAGCTAGAGTACCCAGAGAAAACCCACGCAAACACGGTAAAAACATGCATACTGCACATGAGAGAATTGTGATTCAGATTTGCTTACCAAGTGAGTACAGGTGTGTGAGCAAATTACACTTAGATCACAAATGCACTTTATTCTTGTAACAAGTTAAAAATTGGTATTGTATCACATGTAAAGGCTAAATATTGGTCTTATATGAAGCAATATTATACAAATACCGACTCTCAGATCGGCAGCACTGTAGTCGACTCGGTTAGCACATCCACCACACTGATCAGAGGTGTTGAGCTCGATTCCGAGCCTTGGCTTTTGTGCGGAGTTAGCATGTTCTCCATCTGCCTGCCTGGGTTTTTTCTCCAGGTCATCTGGTTTCCTTCCACATTGCAAGAACATGCATTGGAGGTTAATTGTTTCCTCGAAATTGTCCTTCGGTAGGATTGTATGTCTCTGTGTGCCCTGGGATTGGCTGGCAACACGTTTAGGGCGTACCACACCTATCGCCCAAAGTCAGCTGGGATGGGCTCCAGCATGCCCGCCACCCTCCTGAGGATAAAAGATTAGAAAATGGATGGGCGGATTACTCTGAGATGTCCTTTCACATGAAAAATTGCTGCAGTGGGTGATATTGATTACTCTGGTTTTGACCTTTTTCATCAGACGATTGGGAGGATCCGGATGATAAGCCGCATCCTCTGGCCATATGGTTTGTGCTCCTTTATTTGTTTTTTGTGTGAACATACTGTAGATATGCACACTTGCACATGACAAGAGCAGAGTCTAACCGGGGTCCAATCACTGATGTTCTCCTGAGAGTGAGGTCACCACAATTGGCAATTCATAGATCAATGAAGTGTAAAATAAAATGCATTTTGTCGAATTAATGTGCTGGATATGAAATATGGTCTTTGGAAAAAGTTTTAAAATAATTGTGTCTGTTATTCCACTTGAGAAGTATGTGACTCCACTTCAAGGCACTGGCTTTTATTTGCAACAGTGATAGGTACTGTGGGTGGCTATGTGTCGCTAGGTGGGTCGATGGAGGGATGGATGTGTTTGATGCCGTATGGCCATACAGCTATTATAAAACATACCTCGCCATGATAAATACATTAATATCAAAAATTAAAATCAAAAGCGGGGCGACCCGGTGGGCCAGTGGTTAGCACGTTGGCTTCACAGTGCAGAGGTACCGGGTTCAATTCCAGCTCCGGCCTCCCTGTGTGGAGTTTGCATGCTCTCCCCGGGCTTGCGTGGGTTTTCTCCGGGTGCTCCGGTTTCTTCCCACATTCCAAAAACATGCATGGGAGGCTGATTGAACAGTCTAAATTGTCCCTCGGTGTGAATGTGAGCGTGGTTGGTTGTTTGTCTCTGTGTGCCCTGCGATTGGCTGGCAACCGATTCAGGGTGTCCCCAGCCGACTGCCCGGAGATGGCTGGGATAGGCTCCAACACCCCCCGCGACCCTAGTGAGGATAAAGCGCTTCGGAAGATGAATGAATGAATAAAGAATGACAACTCATTTGAACACATTTTAACTATGGGGGTGTGTCACCAGGCTGAGCAAGGAGCTGCAGCTGAAAGACAAGGTCATTGACTCTCTTCATGCCCAACTAAACCAGCCCATCCATAACCACCCACTTCATCGCTCCGACACTCCCTGCAGCTGTCATGCTCTCTCAGATACCACCGATGAGTTGGATCAAATCTTTTTTGGCTCTGATGGAGATGGATCCACAAAAAATCATCCAGAGCTGTGCTTCGATGCAGACACTCCAAGTGATCCAATGCCCGTCAGTATAGGTAAAAACACATCATGCATCTTCTAGTTTGGACTCAACTTGTGTTTTCGACCAGACTTGGCTATCCAGACAGTAAATGTGGCTATAAAATCTATGACTTCAAGGCACTGACATGAAGGCAAGAACAAACCGTTCCTTGATTTCAGAGTTTAATTATCAAGCCTGTTCTACGTAAGACATGTCAAGAAGGGATGATTGAAGGGAATGATGATAATTGTTTTACAAACTATTTTACCATTTTTTTACTTGGAAGCGGTGGAGAAGTCTCAATGTCTTTTCCATTTGAATTTGACAGATTTCCGCTCTCAGAGTAGTCCCATGTCAGACAATCTGTCCTTCTCGCCGGCTACTCCATCGTTTGACCAAATGCGTTCAGGTGTAGGCACACCAAGCTTGCAATTCTCGAGCTCATCGCACCGAACAGAGGACAAACAAAATCAAACTGGTAAGAAGAGGTGACAAAGGAGACATTATCCAAGCACGATGTTCCTTTTATGTTTACTCTTCATTATGCATGATAACGCCTTCCAAACTGCCTTTCTGTGATCCTTTCTGAGCTACCGTATTATTATTTTTGTTTTATTATACAAGGTGTCGCATACGTTTCCATCCATCCATCCATTTTTTCCATTTATTCAGTCGAGGGGTGGCAGGGGAAGCAGCTTTATCAGGGAAGCCCAGCCACTTTTATCCGGTTCTTCCAGGAGGCGGCAGGGTGTCCTTGGTCCTCCCTGGGGCTTCCTTCCTGGGACTGTACCAGGGAGGCGACCATGAGGAATCCTCCTAACTAGACGAGCCATCTCATCCGGCTCCTCTTAGATGCAGAGGAGCGATGGCTGTAGTCTGAGTCCAAGCTTCTCTTCGTATCTCTAAGGGAGAACCTGGACACCCTGTGATGGCCACGCGTTTGTGATGTAGTTCTTTCAGTCAGGACCAGCAGCTCACTAGCATTGATGAGGGTGGGGACGCAGTATGATTGCAGTTTACTCAAATGCATTTTAGGGGATCTGAAGTATAAACAATAAAATACAAGGGGACACAAACCAAAGTCGCTGATGGAGTAATGGTCCATACGCCGGACTTGTGTGCGAGCAGCGTGGTATCGGTTCCCACTCGGTGACGGTGTTAATGGTCGTTTGTCTCCACATGTGCCCTGCGACTGGCTGGCGACCAGTTCAGGGTGCAGTCTGCCTTCCGCCCAAAGTCAGCTGGGGTCAGCTCCAGCAACTCCCCGCGACCCTGTTCAGGATAAGCGGTGTTGAAAATGCATGGATGGATGGACGGATGGGATGAAAATGGATTCAATTCACGGGGCATCCTTGATTATTGTATTCTGCTCTCTTTTTTCCCTTTTGCAGCCTCAGTCCTCACTGCTACCACTTTGCCCCCATTCACTCCCCTCTCCATGCAGAGGGCACCCCGACGCCCCAACCATACAAATCCACAAACCTGTTACCAAGGAGTGGGTTACTCTATGGCTGATGTGCACCGGGAGCTTCAGATATTACAAACACAGTTACAAGGCAGTACTAGTGCGTCAGTTGCATGTATAGTATTTGCATGTCGTGTGTTGGATCGTTGTTTTTCCACCCCCAGCCAATTAGAAGCAACATTACGGATATACCCATGACGTGAATTTTAGAATGATAGAAAATGTCAACAGGAAAAGTAATCAGCTCTGGCCTCTGTTATATGGTTTATGGGAGTACGTGGTAATTCATTTCATCCTGAAGAAGTTGGAAGCAATTAAGTCTCACTCAACCCTTTCATGCGCCCTGTAACCTGTTAACATGATAAGCTGCCCACTATCGTAACTGCTGTCCCTGACAGGGTTAACGCCTTTCATTAACGGCTACGGTAGATGTTTCCATGTAAAGTAGAACCTCAGTTTACCACCTTATTTATGACAAATTCAGTTCAAAAGCAAGATTTCCTCTGACTTCACACTATTTTTGGTTTACGAACAGTCATTGCATGTCTCAGGAGGCTCTGAACTAGTGGACACTATACATCCCGATTTATATAGTGCTTTCACAACAGCTGCAGCTGTAGCAAAGTGCTTAACAAAATAGTTAACAGTTAGGAGGACTTGCTGTAAAATCTTGAATCTTAAATGAAGATTGTCCTTATTTCCATTGGCCTGTATCCTCACCACATTCTTGCAGTTTGTTTTCGTGCCTTTTACATGATTTGTCTTTTCTGTTTGTATTTCAGGTATTTCGACTCCCAGCTCGAATTCAGTTCAGGGTGTCCCATTCTTTGCTCACCAGCAGCCAGTCTCCTCCAGCTTCATCCCCAATTCTTTCTCGAGTTATCAGCCCCCTCTTTTTGGCAGTCATTTGGATGCCATCTCAACCATGACGGAAAAGGCCGGGTCTTTGGAAAACAGTGTCTTGTGGCAGATGAGCAATCAACCTCAAAATACTTTCAACGAAGCTGACATTTTACCAGAAATGTCAGGATATCATTTGAGTACAAGCCACACAGGTAATTCATGCTCTCTCATCTCTCTCTGACACACACGGGTTTAACTCAACCACTGGTGTTTAAACCTTGAATACAAAAATGACACCTTGTTAAAGAAAAGTGAATACGTATTTGAACTTGTGCTGTTCTTCTGTAGCTTCAGATCTGATGAAGGAGCACCTACTTCAGATCAGAAGTCTGGAGGAACGACTGGAGGACTCCATTCAGACAAACGATCGCCTCAGGCAGCAGCTGGAGGACAAATTGGCCCCCATTGCTACTAAGAGAGGTTTTGCAACTATTTACACGTTTTGCAAATGAAATAATAATATAATTAAAAAAATATATTTTAACTGAGGTATGCCTAGTCGTCTTATTTTTGCACCACAAATGAATACGCTTAAAAATGAATAGATGATTGATTTTGGGAAAGATTAAAAAATGTTGCTATTCAAGCAGCCAATTCTAGACCAAGTCTGAAAAGACGTTTAAAAACGTCTTTGGGAGTGAATGAGTTCATTACAATGTGGCACTAAAAAATACTTGGACAACCCTGATTTAATGGATGCTAGCAAGATCCAGTGCAGAGCTGTGGATCCTTATTCTGCCGGGTTGCGGAAGGTCTCCTCTCCAGTCCTTGCTATCCTGTATGTTTTCCATCTCTCCCTGCTGCGACATACCTGATTCAAATGGTCAGGATCATTATCTGGCTCCTGCAGAGCTTGCTGATGAATTGATTATTTGAATCAGGTGTGTTGCAGCAGGGGGAGATGGAAAATATGCAGGAAAGCGGACCTGGAGGACCTGAGTTTGACACCTTTGCATCTGTCCAAAATGCTTTCTACTCTTAAACCGTCTTGGGCGCCCACCTAGATGGGGGCGGCTCTGCCTAGACCATGTGACAGTGTGTGACGTCAGAGTTGTATCTGAAATCAATATGTGTGCCAAGGGCGTCATAGAGAAGGGAAGCCAAGTGAAAGCAAGAGTTAGATCACTGCAATATAACGAACGGCCCAAGCTCACGTCACCTCTCAAATCAAAGAGGCCGCATCAAACTAAAATTGAGCTGTTCCGATTCTTTTCCCTCCCAGCCAAACCGATGCTGCCAGGCCAATCCCCAGACGTTTCCTTTGTCCACCACAATGCAGGCTCTTCGCTGGTCCGCCTTCAGGATTTCAAGGCTCTGCAGCAGCAGATCCTGGAGGGGAGCAAACTACTGTACAAAATGGAGGCCACCCTCTATTCTTGGAATTCATCGCCGAGTTGAACTATCAGAAGGTAAAACTGAACCTGAAATGCGCAACAATTGAGCATTCCTTACTCCTCCATCATCAATACTTTCTCCAACTTTTCGTGCACAACCACACGAGGGCCAATGATTTGTAGTCGGTCATAGTCATATGGCGGTAGATCAGGTGACGTGGGTAGACCCTAGGCAGATGGGGCCGGGTCCCTTCTACCTTGTGGGTCCCCCCATGCCCCATAGCAGCCGCTTTTGGCCAACTTTGATCTTCTTCGGTCCCCCTTTGGGCGCCTCCGCTCATCCCACTCTCCACCTGGCGCAGTTTACCAGCTCACCCTCTGGCATGGATGGTGGCTGCTCATCCCATCTCACATATTCATATCACATTCCTGCCTATGATGATTGTAAACATTTGACCACTTGTTGTCGAACCGGATGTTGTACTCTCTCCAAAAACAAACAAAAATGAGACAGGAAAACAATTTCAGGTTTCAGCTCACTCGTGACCCAGAACAGAATAACTGGTCGAAAATGAATACGCGGATAAATGGCTATATGTAAATTTCTTTGGCGCGAACAAATCTAAACTGAATAAATGTATTTTCTTTAGCCTCCAGATTCAGGTTCTGCCAAGGAACTGCTAATGTACACCCAAACCCTGCACCAGATCCTGAACGATGCCAACTCTGTCGTCCAAACGTTATCAAGAGCTGCTCTTCCCAACGCAAAGGAATCCAAACAGGTCAGAACAATCCGTTGAGATTCTCAACTCAACTCAAGTCAACTGTATTTCTCGAGCACTTTCAAACAGCCCTCACTGCACACAAAGTGCTGTACACGGAGCAACCAACATATACAACAGTAAAGCAACACATGGGTCACAAAGACGGTAGAGAGCACCAAACGGTAAAACCAAGAACAAATCTAAGTCATGCTGAGTCAAAAGCCAGAGAATACAAGTGAGTTTTGAGGAGGGTTTTGAAGATGGGCAGCGAGGAGGCTTGACGAATGTTCAGTGGGAGGTCATTCCAGAGAGAGGGACCAGCAACGGAAAAGCTGGATCCCCTCTGAACCTCCGTTTAGTTCTTGGTACTTCTAATAACGTCTGCAGACCTAACTGCTGTACTGTTTCCAACTTTGATTGAGTACTTGTGATTGGGATAGGGATTTATATCTTAATTCATGACAAAAACATAAACAAGCATCAGCTTTTGTGCCCAAAATGGACAATGTTTGTTTGTAGGATGAGTCTCAGACAGAAGAGGTCCGAACTCTTCGCCAGAAACTGTCAGAGCAACAGGATGCGCTCAAGGATGCCATCGAGCGAGTGAGGACCTCCAACCAAACCAAAGACAGCATGGAACAATTTATAGTCAGTCAATGTAAGTCGAGAGAGATTTTAAAATGCACCATATTTTTGGACCGAGATATAATATAAAGACTATTTTGCTTGGCGTGTGTAAAAACATTGGCAGTATTCGGTCAGCTTGAATCTTTTATGCATGATGAGAGCCGACCGAGTACCTGGCGTCTGTTAAATGGAAAAGTCATGCAAATCTGTGGTTTGTTGACAGTATCAAGAACGCGAGATGTCCTGAAGAAAGCAAAGACAAACTTACAAGTGAGTTCAACACGTACTCCAAAATTAAGGGAATAGTTAGGCCAAAGCTTTGTTGTTGCTCTTGAATTGGAACGTATATGGAAACGAAAAGTAGATCTTCGGTCCAAAAAGTTTGGGCACCCCTGCACTACACCATCAGCGATGGTGGTGCTCATCTCAGACAGTATTATTATCGAACCGTTATCACAAAATTAATTTCATCAAAATATTTACAACATCTGTTTTAAATAACTGACATATTGAACGAACTTTGTCAAACTTTGCTTGAGATCCTGGTCCAAGTAATGCGGTCTTTTAAGTTGTGTCAGATCCAGAACTGAATGCTGCAATGCTGATATCTTGTCTCATTCATCTTTTGATATCCAACCCATTGGTTTCAAAAGTACAGTTTCAATTTTGGAAGAGAATCTTTGTTGAAATTCAAATACTGTTTTCTTGTTTAATCTCAAATAACACATGAGTGTATGATTGCCGCATGCATGCTATCTTTCATGTCTTGTTTCTCTGCTAAACGCCGACTCCTCTCACCTGACTGTTGCTGACTCCCAAAGGCGAATGAAGTCAGGATTTCCTCTCTTCATCTTGCCTCTGTCGATAAATCCCCCTCCTTCCTCTGAACTCTCTTCTCTCCAACTCTCACATTCCCGACCCTGTCAAGGTATGGTGACCTATTCTGCGCTTGCCTAGCATTTGTTTTGATAGCTACCTCAGCTATCGTGATTCAAATGTTTTAAAATGTGGACAATCGAGTCATACTGTATATTTCATTCGATTTCCTCACATACAAGCCTATTTTCATGCCCACATCATCAAATGATTCCAGTCCATTGTCGGATGCCTCGCCTGGCATTCGGGTGAGATCAGCTTGGTCCTCTTGGGTGCAAGATGTCGGGAGGAGTGGGCAGACAAGGAGATCTTTGCATGGTCTGATCCTCTCCACACAGACAAGAGATGTCGCCAGTCTCATTACACCCCCACTTTATCAGATTTGTTTTGCATCGGCCGACAGCAGTTCTCAGGCGGTTACGGCAAGACCAGTGTGGCCATGCTTCACTGGCACCAGACGGAAGAGATTCGCATGGCCTGGTAAAAGACACGAGGTTCTGGGGCTTGGGTAAGATGTTCTGTCCACAGAGCGACACGCTGCTTGTCCGGATTTCTGTCCAGAGCGTCTACAGCATAGGTGTCAAACAGCGGTCCTGGAGGGCCAATCAATGCCCTGCATGTTTTCCAAGTCTCCCTCTTGCAACACACCTGATTCAAATGAACAGGTTCAATGTCAGGCTTCCTTCCGCAGAGCTTGCTGATGATCTGATCATTTCAATCAGGTGTGCTGCAACAGGGGACTTGCAGGGCAGTGGCCCTCCAGGACCGGAGTTTGACACCTATGGTCTACAGAGTGCAGGAAGCTGTGCCTTGATTCGAACGGCTTGATTGTCGGCTCACGATTGCAGAGTTGGAGGCGGGTGTCAGTTTCTTGTCTCAGCTTTTCTTTCTGGGATGCAACTGTCCTGCGGAATGCTTGGTGGAGGTTCTGTTTGTACTTGTCTCTCTCTTGCAACACACCTGATTCAAATGATCAGATTATCAGCAAGCTCTGCGCAAGTCTGACATGGAACCTGATCATTTGAATCAGGTGTGTTGCAACAGGGAGACTTGGAAATCATGCAGGGCATTGAATGGCCCTCCAGAACCTGAGTTGGACACCTATGAGTTAAGGGAATGAGAGATGATGTGGCAAATGTGGGAAAAGGACAGCTGCATGAGTGCGAATGAGGACACCACAAAGCGCCTTTGCTGCACAAAGAAATACATTTGAAGGTGCGGTGTAAGGAAATGCACAACATTATGGAATACTGAGAATTGAATGTGTGCCAGAAGCGACGGAGGGAAGAGATGTCAAGCTCTTTGGACAGGAGTTGCTTTAATCTGCTCATCAAGTTTCCCCCTGAGCTCCACATTGCCCTTGAAAGGGAACACAGGACCCTCTCCTCCAAGCCCAGCCCAAGGATCCCAAATCTGCTCAACGCTATCTGATTGATTTCTGAACTCTTCTGTCAAGACCACCATGTTGCAAAAAGCATGGCAGCGGAGGACAGCCAAGTAGATTTCCTACCACCATGACTTCTCAACTGAGTTACAGAAAAAGAGAACGCTTGGCCGTGATGTTGTACAGCAATTAAAAAACAGTATATTCCCTTCACAGCTCAAAATGCCCCCTCGATGATGGTGAGAAAAGCTCCACGGCTTTGGCGTGCAGTTGCGAGTGGAGGAGAGGGAGCGGTTGGCAACGGAGGATGGAACACTGCGACAACGAGACCACGGAGAGGCCACACAACTTTTTACAATGCGGGGATTAAATCCTTCGTCAATGCGAAGGAGTGATTTTTTTGTTGCAGTTTTGTTTGTTTGTTTTTTTTTTAACCCCCCCCATGGAGCATGTGTCACCAACATCTGCCCAGGATACTTCGGGGCCTGGGTTAATCAGGTCTGTGGACTCGACTGATCCAGCGTGGTATTGTTGTTGGATTGTTTGTTGACTGTTTTCTCAGTTGTATATGTTCTTTTTGTTTTGAATCGGGCCATTTACTCTACCAATTGTAAATCAATCTCTTTTTTTTTTTTATCAATGGGTGAATCAATATAAAGGTGAAATAAAAGCTATGCAAAAAGATGGATACTCTTTTCTTTGTTATAAATGACGTGAAGGGCTTGGTTAGCCCCATTAAGAGAACAAAACTTTAGTGAAGCAGTTAAAAAAAACGGAACTGTGCAATAGCAACAGTCCAGGAAACACATTTCTTTTGTAAGGCGCAGGAGAGAATGCGTAGGCCCGCAATAGAGCTCCTCATATCAAAGGAATACACTTGATGGGATATTTGGCAGAATAAGGGCCATTATATTGACTTTATATGCATTCATTCATCTTCCGAAGCGCTTGATCCTCACTAGGGTCGCGGGGTTGCTGGAGCCCATCCCAGCTGTCTCCGGGCGTGGATGGCTGTTCGTCTAAATGTGCCCTGCGATTGGCTGGCAACCAGTTCAGGGTGTCCCCCGCCTACTGCCTGAAGACACCTGGGATAGGCTCCAGCATGCCCTTTGCCCTTGTCATCCAATGCTTGCTCATGGAGGGTCCAGTTGGTCTCTGTGTGTGTTGAGGGGTGTGGCTTTAGCCCTCCTTCATATGTAAAGTGCTTGAAGACAATTTCTGTTCTGACTTAACACAATATAAATGAAATTGAAGTGAAGTGAACGTAACCACGGGGAGAAATACATTCGTCAAAATATGATAAAAAAAAAAATCCTCGCGCTATTGTTATCTCAGATAAATGAAATGGTTAAATACAAGTGGCGTGGAGAGGTTTTCCAAAGTGATCTCATGTTTTTACTTGTTGCATTAAAGCCTTTATGATGTCATGTCAGAAACGGCAGATGCCGTAATTTGGTGTCTGTTGATTTTGTCATAAGAATGGAGAAGCATGCACGACTCATGGTAAGGTCACCCGTTGAAGTTCATTGTTTCTGTGGATGGCTTTTTCTTTTACTGGACTAATGTGGTACAAGACAAAAATCTGTGTTTTACAGTTTGCATTAAAATAAATAAATAAATAAATAAATTAATAAATCAAGTCCTACATGATGTGCTACTGTGCCACAGGTGTGTTTTTAGATCAGACAGAACACAGAGTTTGGGCTGCCTTGTTTATCTCATATCTTTCAAGAGGGAAAGCTGAGAAACTCTCTTTAGGATTCTTCAGCTCAACCGCTTCAAGCGTCGACTGTATTGCTGGCGTCGGCCCCAAAACTCTCTCTCTGACAAAATTTGGTAAATGTAATGAATTAATTGTTCAATTCATTCATTTCTTTGTGTGTGTGTGTGTGTGTGTGTGTGTGTTCTTGTACTTCTGACATTGTGAGGACCTGTGTATGTGTTCTTGTACTTCTGACATTGTGAGGACCTGTGTGTGTGTTCTTGTACTTCAGACATTGTGAGGACCTGTGTGTGTGTGTGTGTGTGTGTGTGTTCTTGTACTTCTGACATTGTGAGGACCTGTGTGTGTGTTCTTGTACTTCTGACATTGTGAGGACCTGTGTGTGTGTGTGTGTGTTCTTGTACTTGTAGGACCTGTGTGTGTGTGTGTGTGTGTGTGTGTGTTCTTGTACTTCTGACATTGTGAGGACCTGTGTGTGTGTTCTTGTACTTCTGACATTGTGAGGACCTGTGTGTGTGTGTGTGTGTTCTTGTACTTCTGACATTGTGAGGACCTGTGTGTGTGTTTCTTGACATTGTGAGGACCTGTGTGTGTGTGTGTGTGTGTGTGTGTGTGTGTGTGTGTTCTTGTACTTCTGACATTGTGAGGACCTGTGTGTGTGTTCTTGTACTTCAGACATTGTGAGGACCTGTGTGTGTGTTCTTGTACTTCTGACATTGTGAGGACCTGTGTGTGTGTGTGTGTGTTCTTGTACTTCTGACATTGTGAGGACCTGTGTGTGTGTGTGTGTGTGTTCTTGTACTTCTGACATTGTGAGGACCTGTGTGTGTGTGTGTTCTTGTACTTCTGACATTGTGAGGACCTGTGTGTGTGTTTCTTGTACTTCTGACATTGTGAGGACCTGTGTGTGTGTGTGTGTGTGTTCTTGTACTTCTGACATTGTGAGGACCTGTGTGTGTGTTTCTTGTACTTCTGACATTGTGAGGACCTGTGTGTGTGTGTGTGTGTGTGTGTGTTTTAATGTTACAAATTATTCCAACTTAAGGTGGTAAAAATGGCTTGCTCTCTTTGACAATGTTAATGAATGAAGGAATTTTTTGGAGCGGGTTTCCTGACACGTCGTTATTTTAGAGGCCTGAGGAGTCCACCCGACGCCAGAAATCACCCGTATTCACAAATAGATGAATCAATAATCATAACGGGGCGGCCCGGTAGTCCAGTGGTTAGCACGTCGGCTTCACAGTGCAGAGGTACCGGGTTCGATCCCAGCTGCGGCCTCCCTGTGTGGAGTTTGCATGTTCTCCCCGGGCTTGCGTGGGTTTTCTCCGGGTGCTCCGGTTTCCTCCCACATTCCAAAAACATACATGGAAGGCTGATTGAGCACTCTAAATTGTCCCTAGGTGTGGGCGTGGATGGTTGTTCGTCTCTGTGTGCCCTGCGATTGGCTGGCAAGCGGTTCAGGGTGTCCCCCGCCTACTGCCTGGAGACGGCTGGGATGGGCTCCGGCACCCCCCGCGACCCTAGTGAGGATCAGGTGGTTCGGAAGATGAATGAATGAATAATCATAACAATAATAATCGTGAGAAAAATCTGAACCTAGTTCAGGGTATACACCACCACCTACCACAAGACAGCTCGGATAGGCTCCGGCACGCCCGCGGAACCTTGTGTGAAGCGCCTCGGATGGACGGACAGACCTGTTTATACAGTCTTGAGATGACTGACTGTGACTGTGTATTCTTCAATACCAAGATTAGTTTTTCTTAATCGTCATACAGTATTTTGTTTAGTTTGTTTTGCAAACCTGAAAATCATCAACAACGCATAATGAATAGAAGAAACAAAACACACTACTGCTGCTTTTAGAGCCTGTTCAACTATTGTGGTTGAATCCTTTAGTTGTGAGAGTTGGACTACATTTATTTATGCAACAAATAACTGTCATACCGGAAGGCCACAAACTGTTGTCCAGATTTGGACACCCACCTTTGAGCTAATATCACTTTGATTGTTGACCAAACGAACAACTCAAACAGTCCAACTCTCCCTTTAATGCTTGATGTGTTCAAATTTCAAACAATAAGCATGCACTGTACAGGATGAAAGTGATTCGGTGGTATTTGTGCGACGTCATTTACATTTCAAGTCTTGTTCATTATTTTGTGCCTGACAGTACTAAATAAACGTACTTGCCTTCCCATGTTTCACCCCATAGAAATTAAATCACAAGCCATACTCCCCCAGGAATCACAACAAAGATGTCACTCATCATCACAGGTATTAAAGCTTGAGTGATTGAACTGATACAAAGTATGAACTCTTCAATTCTTTGTCCAAACGTTAGGCCCAAAACCATTTGACATGAACACGGTTTTATGATTATGTCTTTACACACTTCAATTTGAAACAACATAGTCAACTGTGACTGGAGTGTAGACGTTTCTTTCCCAAAAATATGACATTTTACATCAAGGAATGACAGCAGTTTCCTGCAGAGTTCTCCACATGGAATCGCAGGTGCTCTGTAGTACAGAATTTTGACCATTGACATGGTTGTAAACAATGATCCATCCATCCATCCATCCATTTTCTGATCTGCTTCATCCTGACAAGGGTCGCGGCCTATCCAAGCTGTCTTTGGGCAGTAGGCGGGGGACACCCTGAACTGGTTGCCAGCCAATCGCAGGGCACGCAGAGACCAACAAGCAACTGCCCTCACACTCAATAAACATAATTATATTTCTAATAATAATCATAATTAAATGAAAATTTGTTGCAATTGATGACAAAGTGAAGTCTGGAGCCCACAGACGTGATGAATGCACCCCCCCCCTCCTATATTAAAGTTGGAAATATTCCAACTTCATCCAACACGAGTCTTAATGAAAATACTTTGCTAGACCTTCTGCACAACCACCTTCAGTTTCTGCTTTTTTGTGGGCCCTGCTGACCTGGTCACTCTGCTCTTGTGGCTTGAGATTAGGCCACTAAAAAAATATTCACGCTCTTTGTCGTCAAAAAGTCTTCAATCGCTCTTCCACTACACTTGGGTCATCAATCTGATTTTGGCCTTTGGCTGATTGTGAGTACAGTATAGCTTGACACACCTCAGTATTCATCCGGTTAGCTCTTATATAATGGCACATTTTCATCTACCGTATTTTCACGACCATAAGGCGCCATTAAAAGTCTGAAATTTTCTCCAAAATGGACAGGACGCCTTATAAAGCGGAGCGTCTAGTGTATGAGCCGAGTTCCGAAGCCTGACTGAGAGCCGACACGCTGTTTATATAGAGAAAAGGCGGAGGTGAGTGACGACAGGCATGCGGAAGTCCGCCAATGAGTGAAGGGACACCAAAGGCACGCCCCTTGCAGGTACCAGTCGCCAATGAGTGAAGGGTGGGCGTGTAAATGGACGCTAAAGGCACGTCCCTAGCTTGTACGAGTCGGTGAGCGTGTAAGAGGTGAAGAGAAAAAACGTGAGTACATTGTAAAATGGCTAAATATAAGTATGATTTTAAACCTCCTTTCAGAAGACTAGTTCACTACATTTAGATATACAGTGCTGTGAAAAAGTACTTGCCCTATTTTTTTGTGTTTGTTTTTAGTTTTCCAACGGCAACATTTAAAAGATCAAATAAACATAGATATCAGACAAAGAGAACCCGATTACTTCCAGACCCGTTCAATCAAGAAATCACTTAAATAGAAGATCGGTGTTTATGACTGAGCACTAAAGTAATTGACAGGGCAGAAGTCGCATCGAAGTCAGAGTTCCAAGGCAGAAGCCAGTGCTGATCCCCACGGAAACAATCGTGTCCCAATATAAAACTAAGCGGAAACATTCTGTAACTGTCTTAGACAATTATTGATCAAATTAGATGAGATGGTACTTATTTTTACAAACATGTCAATTGTCTTAACATCAGTGGGGCAATAAAATAGCTCCAATGTCTAAATTAGTATTATCATGTTTTTTTGTGCTTAAATTAAAGCTGGAAATCTTCAGCCTTCAAACTTTAATTGCAACTTGTTAGTTTTAGTTGAAATCCATGACCTGTGATGTATCAAGGCTGAATTGTTAACAAAATAAATACGTCTGGTTCTAACAAAAAATATCGCACCTGTTGTTGCATCAGAGCCGTACTTGAGCAGTACTACAGTGCCAGTGATGAAGTTCAAGACATGATGTGGGAGCCATACCCTGCACATTACAGGAGTCAAGTCCTTGTCCTGTCAACTATTCTTCCAAAACAACAGTCCGATGTGGCAAAACACCAGTGATGACATTCTGGACAAGATAGGGTTTTTTCCCCTTTCAGCCGTGATGGACAAATGAAGCTACTGTGAGTCACCAAACACTCGGGCCAGTTGTTTTGAAACTGGCTTCCAAGAGTTTCATCATCTGCAACAGTGACCTTGTTGAAGGGTTTAGAAGAGATAACGTTCCCGGTGAGTGTTTTTAGTTGAATATGTCCGATTAGCATTCCTAGCATTCGATTTGTAACATGAAAAAAAAAACTGTCAGGAATGAAGTTGGTGAAAATGGAGATTGTTGTTCTGTTGATATAAGATGTAACCGTACTGTTCTAAAAGGATCAACCATTGTATCGACACGTGCACTCCATAGCAAGTGCATTAGCATCGAGCTAAACTAACGTGCTCACGGCAAATAGCGCTGTGGCCTTCATTCGAGCCATGTTTACAAAATGTGGGCACAGTTATTCCGTCGTAGCAGGAAGTTGCTTGAGTTGGCGCTACTAATGGGCTTTTGTGTGGCTTCCGGGTTCCGGAGCCTCCGTTGTTATCAATCGATCGTTAATGTAATATAGTAGTCGAAAGTTTAATGCAGGTTTTTTTCCCGGGTTCGGGAATTTCCATTTGACCGAGGTCCATAGGTGGTGGATAAGGTCTCTCCCGCTGTCTCTCCCTGTGCTTCAAGTCACTGTGCCACTTGGTATTGATATGCCAGTCATAACAAGTCCAAATGAAATGAATGCAATCAGAAACATTGAACCTTAATTGTGCAGCAACCTTCGGTGGGCCGGATTAAAAAGACCAACGGTCAAAGCATGAAGGAGAGCTGTCAATTCCCTATAGCATAGATGTCCAACTCCGGTCCTGGAGGGCCAATGCCCTGCAAGTCTCCCTGTTGCAGCACACCTGATTCAAATGATCAGATCATCAGCAAGCTCTGCGCAAGCCTGACATTGAACCCGTTCATTTGAATCAGGTGTGTTGCAACTGGGAGACTTGGAAAACATGCAGGGCATTGATTGGCCCTCCAGGACCCGAGTTCGACACCTATGCCCTAGACTGTAGTTGGCAACTTAATTTCGGCTCTGACCCGTAAATCTAAAAAAAATGACAGCATGTCATGGACAGTGCATGGTTTAGGGTGGGACAATATGGATGCGTGGTGTGCAGGTGAGAACAGCCGCCGTAGCAATAAGGAGTGACAGACAACATTGCAGTTGGAACCGAGAGACCTTGAAGCCACAAGCATGCAAATGGCGCAGCTGTCACTCGGTGGCATCCAGGCCATGACATGTCCGTTGTGGTGGCGAGCAGCAAGTTTGTTTTTGTTTATTGAACCAATAAACAGTTGACAGAAATTTCAGACAAAGTCATGGGAAGTACAGAAAAACTTGAAAATACAAATGGTCGTCATTTTGCACATGTTCGAAGGAAGTACGAAGTAGTAAAAAACTGTTCTAATCCTACTCCTTGTTTTTTTTGCATTTTAACTTGTTTAATATTCATATAATAAAAGATCATTTATGTTGGATATCAGAAGACATTGACACGTTGCGAGGGTGGTGGTGGACCCCAAATAAGCAGGCACGAGGGAGGAGCAGGGTGGACTTGACCAATTGTAGTAAAACATAGAGAAAACTAAATCCTAAAAAGTTTGTATTTTGTCATGAATTGGTGATTTTGTCTTTTTTTGTAGACAAGCTATTTTCGTTGACCACCCCGACAAAGTTATTGATTATACTTTACAACCCCAAGGTGCTGCCGAGATATTGGTAAACATCTATACAATGTGATTCAAAATGTTTTTTTTTACTCAGCCCATGTTTAATATCCACCCTCAATTGAAGCGAACCGACTTGTAAAACAAATGAGTGTTTTTTTTTCCACAAGATTTTACAGTACTACATATTGTATTGTATTTTCTGATGAATTACAATTGTATGTAGGCTGGACTTTGATTGGATGAGCTGATTCGAAAATGGATGGATGGATGGATGGATGGATGCAGGCTGGATGAATTGGCAAAGATTGAGAGTCCTGCTCCTCTCCATGGTGTGTGTGGAAATGTGTGGGCGAGTGTGTGTGTGTGTGTGTGTGCTGCGACTCTGTGTTCACGTTATTTGCATGACACTTCAAGGTACTCCGTGATTTGACACTCTCACTCTTCCAACCCAGCCCTGCCAACTGAAGTGATGATGGTCCTCTTTAACTTGCTGCTCTTGGTGAGTAACATTATGTTTGTTTTATTACAAGCACACGGGCTGTTCAGTTTTCTTGAAGTACAGTGTTCCCCTGGATTTATGTCACCTCTTTGCTAATTTTGGGGGCAAACCTCATTTCTGTTATTTTCTGAAAAACTCACCAATTTGCTGTTTTTTTTGTGTTCAGGTCAAATAAAGGCTAAATGTCACGATAGTATGGTTCAGTTTCCATAAAATTGACAGTTTTGAAGATAAGAGGATTCCACCCGATGGCAGCGATTTGCACATGTACTAAATGCCCGAATCTTTTTGTCTGAATTTTGAACCTATTTCCTTGCAGATGGGTGGCCTGACCCTACTGGCAATGGGAATCTGGGCAAATGTAGACGGGCTCTCCTATCTTCAGATCCTGGGACCTTTCTCCAGCCAAGGCATGCATCATGTCAATGTGGGATATTTTTGTATTGCCATTGGAGCCTTACTGGTGCTGCTGGCACTCTTGGGCTGCTGCGGAGCAAATAAGGAGAACAAATGTCTTCTGCTCACAGTAAGTGGACGAACACCTGATTGTTTTTGTGCAATACTGAAGCCACCAAAGTGGACCCGCGCACTGCCTCGGCTGTGCCTAGAAATGATGTACATACAGGTTGTGAACAGAATCAGTGATAAAGGGCTGCCTTGGCGGAGTCCAACACTCAGTGAAAACAGATCAGATTTACTGCCGGCAATGCGGATCAAACTTTGGTGCTCCAGGGACTGAACAGCCCGTGTCAGAGGGCTTGGTACGCCATACTCCCGAGGTAACCTGACAGAACTCCCCGAGGGACACGGTCAAATGCCTTCTCTAAGTCCAAAAAACACATAGACTGGTTAGTTGAGTTCCCATGTACCTTTGAGGACCCTGCTAAGAGTGTAGAACTGGTCCACTGTCCCACTGCCGCGACGAAAACCACATGACGTTCATGATAACGTTAGCGCAACCAAAATAAATTAAGCCTTAAATTAGCCCAGTTACGACAGGAGTTAGGTGGAAAACTTTAAGCTTACAATGAACTTGATCACAAGCCGACTGTCATGTACCATTGAACGCTACCAAATGTATACAGTTACAGCATGACATGTCAACAGGACTAGTTGCGACTTACCTGTGAAAAAATATCAACGTGGTCAGCTTTCAGAAGCCGATTGAGCTTCCTTTCCAGTACCCCTGAATAGACTTTACCAGGGAGGCTGAGGAGTGGGATTCCTCAGGCAGCATCTCGGCCCGGGACAGGAAGAGACTGGAGCGACTGGTCTGGAGGGCCAGTTCTGTCCTGGGCTGCTCCCTGGACACTCTGGAGGAGGGGGGGCAACAGGAGGATGCTCACCAAACTAAAAGCTATGATGGACAGTCCCTCCCACCCCTTCCAGCCCGCCCTGACAGCACTGGGTAGCTCCTTCTGCCAGAGTCTATTGCACTCGCATTGCAAGAATCAGAATCAGAATCAGAATCAGAATCAGAATCCTCTTTATTGGCCAAGTATGTCGAACACACAAGGAATTTGTCTCCAGTATAACACGCTGCATTCGTATCATCATAAACAAGAACATGACAAATAGGTATGGAAGGACATTTCATAATGTAAGTGAACCATAGTTTCAA
The DNA here is from genome assembly GCA_026261675.1 of Hippocampus mohnikei. Taxonomy (NCBI): domain Eukaryota; kingdom Metazoa; phylum Chordata; class Actinopteri; order Syngnathiformes; family Syngnathidae; genus Hippocampus; species Hippocampus mohnikei. The sequence goes on along the minus strand of JAKGUB010000332.1, from coordinate 21,026,217 downwards.
GCAGAGCTAAAGTGATCAGTGGTAGAATACAATACTATGACAGTTTGTACAGTTGGTGCAGAGAATCATTGATCCATTTTAGAGAGATACAATATTTGTTGTACAAGAAGAGTGACTACGTCAGTGACTGTTTAGGGAGTTAATGGCTCGAGGGAAGAAGTTATTGAAGTGTCTGCTGGATTTGGTGCGCATGGATCTTAGGCGCCTGCCTGAGGGGAGTAGCTGGAAAAGGTGGTGGGCAGGATGCGGGGGATCCAGGAGGATTTTCCGTGCCCTTGCCTTGATTCTTGCAGTGTGCAAGTCCTCAAGAGTGGGTAGGGCGCTGCCAATGGTTTTTTCCGCCGTCCTAACAAGAAGGAGAGATCCCACCGCTCATTCCTACCGACTGCTGTCAGGCTTCTGAATAAACATACGTGAAAACCTGTAACCATTGTAAAGAGCACAGCCACCTCACGCTGTGTTCTCTATGCTATTGCTAATTTATTTTATTTATTCTACAAATATATTGCTCATGCTGTATTTTATATTGCACTTATATTGAACTGTGAACAGTTATTTTCTGAAACATTTATTTTGTGCACAAGGAACAACTCTTCCGGCACCCAGGTGAAACAATCAGGTGAGTGTGACAAGAAAATAACTATTGTCTTCTCTTCTTTTGCAGTTCTTCTCCATGATTTTCATCATTTTCATTGCTGAACTGGCAGCTGCAGTTGTAGCTCTGTCTTATTCTTCATTTGTAAGTTCAACACTTGACCATCTCACTACTTGCCCCTTACTCACATGGCTACTTCTGTTTTGCTACCACGCCTTCTTCATCCCTTTCCGTTGACTCTTACTGTTTCATCCCCCTTTGCCTTCTCATCTTCTCATCCCACTCTCTGTGTTTTATAGCAGTGTAAATTGTCCACCATTATTGAATTACCAGCTTTATGTCTGCCTCATCACATGTGATTTCCATCTGTTGACCTGTCTCACTTGTCTACAGGCCGAGGGAATCCTCAAAGCATGGGCTCGCCCTGCTTTGCAGAAGCATTACGGTAATAATGCTGTGGTCACCAAGCTCTGGAACGCCACCATGACACAGGTGAATTTTCCGTCTTCTACTATATGTAAATCAAGCTTGTTTACATATTCAGAGTAGACATTTCATTTGGCAACAAAAAGACGTAATTGTAATATTTACTTTTCCTTTGTACTGTCTTTGGATATAGAATTTCAAATGAATATCTGAGCACCGTGTAGAATATGGTAGAAAAGTCAGTGGTTGCTCTGTTTTTTGTTTGTTTTAAACAGCAGTTGTCTTGGCTGCTTACACATACACTGCTGTGAACAGTGATCATCAACTTGTTCTCTCTCTCTCTGACCACTCGACATAAGCCTCGAAATGAGACTTCATTTTCCATGCCTACTTTTACTCATCACAAGCAGTGAAGCAGCCCCCGTGTCTTTTTGCCCATCACTAACTGACAGTACATACTGGCCAGTATGGACATAGCTGGGGGCAGAGCAGTTAGTTGCAGATTGGATTGGATTGGATTTGGATTGGATAAACTTTATTGTCAAATGTACAGTATGTGTAACATACAGCACAGATCTATATGCACAGGGGACTCGTCTGTCCCAACAGGAGAAAGCAAGGGAGCTGAGTGGGCCGAGGCAAGGCAAGGACGACCAGTATGTCTGTGACGATGCCATGCACTTCAACACGGACTGCTGAGAGTGGGTGTCTTTTTGAAAGGGGGCTGGCGGACCCTGTTCAAGAACACCTATTGCCATTGGATTTAGCTGCAGACCTGGACTCTCTCATTGCCCTAACCATTTGAAGAGACAACCGGCTTCAGCTGTTCAGGGTACCGTATTTTCACGACCATTCGGTGCACCGTATTGTTGGGCGCAGTCTCAGTGACGGGTGCTATTTCTGTGTTTGACGCATACACAAAACGCACTGTATTATTGGGCGCAGCCAGGCGTGGTAAATCATACGCCAGCTTAACACATACGGCATGCATGCACGCACGCTAAAAACACGTTTTTAAAAAGGCAACGGAAGCAAAACGGAGTTCGGTTGTACTTTATTTAGCCATCTTACAATGTACTCACGTTTTTCTCTTCACCTCTTACACGCTCACCGACTGGTACAAGCTAGGGGCGTGCCTTTAGCGTCCTCTTACACGCCCACCCTTCACTCATTGGCGGACTTCCGCATGCCTGTCGTCACTCACGTCCGCCTTTTCTCTATATAAACAGCGTGTCGGCTCTCAGTCAGGCTTTGGAACTCGGCTCATACACTCGAAAATACGGTCGGCTGCCATCCAAGCAATGATTTGTCATGGACGCCCCTGCTGATTTCAGCAAGACAATGCCAAACCACACTCTGCATGTGTTACAATAGCATGGCATCAAGGAACTAGATCTCCCCGTCTGTAGTCCGGACCTGTCTCCCATTGAAAATGCGTGGTACAATATGATAACAGAGACGCCGGACATTTGAACAGAAGCTGGGAATCAAGCTTCAACAATTGTTGTCCTCGGTACCCAAACACTTATTACTATTACATGTTGTTAAAAGAAAAACTGATGCGACAAAGAGGTTTTTGTTGCAGCCCTAAAATCTCAAGTTCATCATTGTTTGGGAAAAACAATAAAGATGATCAGTTTGAAAATGAAATACTTTGTCGAGTGCTCAATTATAAATAAGTTGAACATGGTTGGCAAATCATTTTATTCTGTTTTTATTGGGTTTAACACAATGCCCCACTTTTAATGAAATTGGGTTTGTACGTGACGCTGATATTATATCATATTAATTCAAGTCAAGTCAAGTCAACTGTATTTATAGAGCACTTTCAAACAGCCATCGCCGCATACAAAGTGCTGTACATGGAGCAATTTAACATATACAATAAACAGTAAAACAAATCGGTAATAAAGACAGTAGAAAGCACCAAACAGTAAAACCAAGAACAAATTTAAGTCATGCTGAGTCGAAAGCCAGAGAATACAAGTGAGTTTTGAGGAGGGTTTTGAAGATGGGCAGTGAGGAAGCTTGACGAATGTTCGGTGGGAGGTCATTCCAGAGAGGGACCAGCAACAGAAAAGGCCTCGATCCCCTCTCAGCCTCAGTTTAGTTCTTGGTACTTAATTCATATTAATTGGTGAGGAAAGAAGAAGGTTTTTATTTCTTCCAGGCAGGACAGGAGTGGCTTTAATGAGAAGGCGTCTTTTTGCTCAGTGGGACATAGATCTGGCAGTCATCTGCATAGCAGTGGAAGGGAATGCCATGTTTCCTTAAGATGGAACCCAATGGGAGCAGATACAGCGAGAACAGCAGAGGCCCCAGAATTGAGCCCTGTGGAACACCACATGACAGGGGAGCAGTGCGTGACTCAGAGCAGCCAAGGCTGACACAAAAGGTTCTGTCAGCTAAATAGGACCTAAACCACTCAAGGCACTACCGCCAATGCCCACCAAGTGCTGCAAACGAGTCAACAGAATACTGTGGTCCACTGTATCAAATGCTGCAGTTAAGTCCAATAAAACTAGACACACGTGGTCTCCATTGTCATTTGCCAGGAGAATGTCATTAGAAACACGTAACAGGGCTGACTCGTGCTATGCATCGTCTTGAAACCTGACTGGAAGACCTCCAAGATGTTATGTTCATCCAAGAAAAGTTTCAACTGCATGTGGGACATACAAGATGCATTTCCAATGCTGGTAAGGGGGTTGGAATTTAAATGTAGCAATCACAAGCAACTCTACAGACATCATCATGCCATGAGTTCGTTTTTTAATCATTTGTACTAATGTGTGTGTGTGTGTGTTCTGTGTGTGTTTTCAGATGAACTGCTGTGGTTTCATCGGTTCCGCAGACTTTGTGGATTCAAATTTTGCAAAAAAGAACGGCGGCAACCTGCCACCGTGGTGCTGCCGCGCTACCACATTTCCCTGTGGCCCAGAGGAAGCAAAGAAAAGCTTTGTTCAGGTGAGATGCATCATGCTCATGTTCTTCATCTCATTTTCGATGCAATGATGATCATTTGTCAGAAAGCGTCCTGACAGTGATACTGAATATGTTGATGTCATGTAGTGATAATGGCTCAATTACTTGTTTCAAATTAAATGACGGCTTGCGTTTACTGCCTGCATTAAACTCAAACACCTCTAGAGGCACCATGTCTGTGGTTGGAGATTTGATTGATTTTAAAATGTTGAACAGATTTTTAAAAAACGTTTGAAATGTGTAATTAATTAGAAGGATGCTACATTTATGAGCTCAGTTTTTGAAGCGTAAATGTGTATAACTGATTAAAAAGAGAGGTTTTTAAATTGCGTTAATTGCGATTAATTACATCACATTTAATGCGTTAATTTATTTAATCGCGTTAAAATCTACCCTTTATTTTCTGCCTTTATTGTTTTTGTTGCTAGGTTGCCTTTTTCTAATAGCCCTTTTTATGTGTTGGCTTCCTGTGTTCGACTTGTTGAGGGCGGGGGAAGCAACCTGTCAGTCACAGCCTGAAGCGGACATTGATTAGCTGCCATTATGTTGGGGCTTGTTTAGCTGAAGCTGATAGGCTCCCATTGGAGTTGGGCGGACTTAAAATGAATGGAATACAGTATTTACCTTCCAAAAACGCCCTGACAACACAATTGTTAAAGGTAGAGTGTTGTGCCTAACTTGTAAGAAGGAGTTTCACTTATTTGTGTATTAAATTGCTTTCATTTTATAGATAAAACGTACCATGTATGGCATGGACAACTGACATTTTGACTCTTTTTCTTAGGGTTGTTTTGAACAAATCTTGGATTCCCTTAAAGAGCATGCAAACGTTGTGGGAGCAGTTGCAGCTGGGATTGCTACTTTAGAGGTAAATATGCACAAGCACGTTCGATGCAATGTGAAAGCCAATCTTCACAATCAAATTACGGTTTTATTACCCTCACGGTTTGGTTTGGGGCCGCCAGAAAAAAAGGACAAAATCCGACTGCAACGGACAGTTAGGACGGCGGAAAAATAATTGCCAACACCCTACCCATTTTGAGGACTTGCACACCGCAAGAACCACGACAAGGGCACGGAAAATCTTACTGGACCCCGCGCGCCCTGCCCGACACCTTTCCCAGCCACTCCCCTCAGGCAAGCGCTACTGATCCATGCGCACCAAATCCAGCAGACATTCAAACAGCTTCTTCCCTCTAGCCATTAAGTCCCTAAACAGCAACCCAAATCTACCTGTAGAGTGGTTCTTTGCATTTTTGCACACCCCTGTGGAACAGCATTACCGCAATAATCATTGTAGCTCCAGCTCTGTACTTGAACCATCGTCACTGATCTCTTTTCCACAGGACCAGACACTTTAAAGCGCTCAAGGACTTCTGTACAATTGCACACTTAAACTCTCTAAAAATACTGCTACTGGTCACTCTAAAATGGTGCAATGATTATCTGCACGAACTGCACAACTGTTATAATGTTCTATTCTACCACTGATCACTTTACCTCTGTTGATACTTTGCACATTGTCTCACAGCTGTTGTTGGGTGGTAATACCGCACAATGGTAGGTGGTAATACCGCACAACGATACCCTTACATGATGGACTGTCTTTCCATACTTATTTGTCATGTTCTTGTTTATTGTAGTTCCTTATTATTGATGATATCAGGGTAGCCTGTACTACCAGAGGGTGGCCCGGTAGTCCAGTGGTTAGGACATGGGCTTCACAGTGCAGAGGTACCGGGTTCGATTCCGGCTCCGGCCTCCCTGTGTGGAGTTTGCATGTTCTCCCCGGGCTTGCGTGGGTTTTCTCCGGGTACTCCGGTTTCCTCCCACATTCCAAAGACATGCATGGCAGGCTGATTGAACACTCTAAATTGTCCCTAGGTGTGAATGTGGGCGTGGATGGTTGTTGGTCTCTGTGTGCCCTGCGATTGGCTGGCAACCGGTTCAGGGTGTCCCCCGCCTACTGCCCGAAGACAGCTGGGACAGGCTCCGGCGCCCCCCGCGACCCTAGTGAGGATCAAGCGCTTCGGAAGAGGAATTGTCTGATAGTTACATTATGTGATGATGGTCGTCAACATTGAAGGAGGCACACACGCGCACGCTCTACACTGGAAATGCAATGTCAAATTCAAGAAACCAAGCTGGCCAGCAGCATTCCGAGACTATAATGAGTTTTTTTTGTTTGCCACCATATTTGTAAGATTTAGGTTTGCATTTTCCGTTTAAAGATCTTTTTCAGAAAATGATACCTGATCACCAACAGCAGATTAAACATCCCATCTTGTTTCCCCAGGTTGCTGCCTTGATGCTGTCCATGTACTTGTACTGCTGCGTGGACAAAAGAGTCGGTTGAGATGGCCAAAGGACAAACATCAAGCGACACACGCGGATCACTGGAATTCCTTCAACTTTTTGGGGAAGTTTTGAATTCAACATTTTAGCATCATCCATTTTCAATATACCGTAATTTCTGACTATAAGCCGCGGCTTTTGTCACACACTTTCAACTCTGCGGCTTATTTAATGAAGCGGCTTATATCAAGATTTTTCTCATGGCTGCCTGTGTACCGTCTTTCTATGTAAATATGTTACACAATATGGGCACCTGCGGCTTATATACGGGTGCGGCTTGTGTATGTACAAAATTGGCTTTCCTCTAAAAATGTAGTGGTGCGGCTTATAATCAGGTGCGCTCTATAGTGCGGAAATGACGGTAATTTAACAACTTATTGCTTGTACTCCATCACTTGTATTCTTCCAATGGTTTGAATTTCTACTTGAGCTGACGACATTTAGAGAACGGCGACACTGAAAAAAAACAAAAGCACTGACAGTGAAAACAAGAAAGATGGACATGTTGGGAAAATCAAAAGACTGATATTGAAAAATGTATCATGAAATAAAGTAGCCAAATAACATGTCATGTGTTCGAGTGTTACACCTTGTGGTTCAAATAATTGATTAGTTCCGTGTGCTTATTGGAAAAATAACCTATGAAAGATAACCTTACTTCATCTAACAATTTATCCTCATCTGGATTATTTCGAGGTTGATCACTTGCATAAAAAATAGACGGGGCTATTCCATGTAATTGGAGTTTTGGATTCATCACCATCCACATCTCTTTTCGACCTGTCTGTACTGTTGAGCGTTGACACGTCATCATTCACATCAAAAGAAGTTGTTTGCTGGACTCCAGCGACACACACACAAGTTCCTGACCATTCGCAAGACAATTTAGCGTACAAAGTTCCTTGGTGAGACCTTTTGGGACAGTCTCAATGGTGCTCCATAGAGTGGAGTTGATGTGACTGTTGGGATTGACCTGGCGCTTTAAGAGGGGCGGGGCTTTGGCACTGCCAGGTGAGTGATCTCGCGAAGTCTAAAAGCAGCATCGCGTTTTGATGAGTTGGTGAATACACTCCGCTTCGTCGTCGGCATGGCTCAATGGTAAGCTACGCGTGTGCTCTTCTTTAGTTCGCTTTTAGATTCGATCATGATCGGTTGCTTTGTTTGTCTGCTTGGCATTTTGTCCGCTGTGCTTTGTGTTTGCAGCATCGCGATTTGCTCTGCTGTCACAGTTACCTTTCGCAATCGGCAATTTAAACAGCTAAAGTGGGCTAAAGTGTTGCTAGAACAGGGCTGTCTTTATTTAGCTCATTTTTGCATCGTTGTCATGTTTGTCCGGCTGCAAATTGACATTTAACGAAGTCAATTGCGTTGCAGCTGGGGTTCATCATGCCGGCGCTCCACTTCCGGGTTGGACCTTTGGGACTTGTAGTTCTTTAGTTCGATTCGACTTGATATGTTTGTGTTGTATGCTTTCTTACGTTTAAAACAATGAATAATGATGACGATATTGATACATAGTGAAATCAGGGTTGATTAAATAATTTATTAAACGTATTGTTAAATAAAGGTATGAATTAATGTCAATTATGTACATATTTACATTGTGATGCAGAAAGAGATTCATTTTGCCTGCAATGTTTTTTTGTGTTCGGTCAGAGAGGAAAAAGCCAAACTTATTGAAGTCCCCTCGAAAAAATCAGCCGTTAACACAAAATCACCAGCCTGTGAAGATCATTTTGTGACATTTGATGGATTTTTCAAAATTTCTGAACACAAAAAAACATAACGGTCGTTCTTCACCACTGTTTCCACCTTTTGTATGGATCTTCTTTGCTCTCAATTGCGAGAGCCGCAATAGGGACAGGCATGGAATAAGTCTGTCACTGCCCTCTGCTGGGCACAATTTGTCATTGCAACCTTCTGAAAGAATACCATAAGATTTCTTTATTACACTCGAAAAATCAGCAGTAACCCAAAATGGCCACCCCGTGAAGACATTTTGTGACATTTGATTTTTTTTTAAATTTCTGAACATATATCTCGTCACCTCTCTTCCCACATTGTATATGGCTCTTTGTGGCTCTTAAATGCGAGAGCCCCCTTTGGTCGTGCACGGCAAGCTGCAACAGCTGCCTTTTTGTTGGTCAGAGTTAGTCACTGCCACCTTCTGAAAGAACACCATCTTCTTTCTTTCTCCCCTTCAGCAGAGCCCCATTTGGAGGTGCAATTCAAAAGTCGATCACTACCCTCTGCTGGTCATAGTTTGTCATTGCAACCCTCTCCCTCGAAAAATCAGCAGTGAGATCAAATGGGCACCCTGTGAAGACCATTTTGTGACATGAGATGGATTTTTTTTTCTTTCTGAACACACACACACAAAAAAAAACATTGCCATTCATTCCCAGCTTTGCGTTTGGCTTTTCTTCACTCTCAAACGTGCACAGCCCTCTTCGGGCATACACGGCAAGCGGCCGCCGCTTTTCTCTGCTGGTCAGAGTTGGTCACTGCCACCCTCTGAAAGAATACCATAGTCGCGCCCTCGGGATGCGGCGTGAATTATGACACCAAGTCCATTGGAAAATACAGGCTTTATTCGCTCTTATGTTGAGGATGCGCTCAACACGGGCTGCTGCAGAGAACTAAAATATTCAACACACCTCGACAGAGAGAGGGCGAGTTAAGGACTTGAACTCCTTCCTCTCTCTCCCACATCACTTCGGCTTTGCCGGCATGGGTTCACATGCCCATCTGTTGCTAGGCAACTATAAAATAACGGCTCTGAAGTCACACAGAGAGAGAGAGCGAGGAGAGAGAGAATTGCCAAGTACCGTACGACAGTTCGCCACTGTTTGTTTGGCTCTGCACATGATCCCATCCCAGCTTTCAGTCTCCATCTGTGGATCTATTTGGACTTGTGACTCCTGGGCCACCATCAGGCAACCAATCAGGAGAAGCTAGGGGTGAGGGGGCGGCCTGGTAGTTCCCAAGGTTACCCCGCATGATTGACGTTCAGTCTCCTGCAGCGGAACGCGCAGCAGTGGATCGCTGTTGCTCTCCCGCTTTCCTCCGGAGACTGAAGACATCGAAAGAAAAAAACGGGAGAGGAAGAAGAAGGATGCTTGTGATTTAAAAGCTTGCCTGTTTTCCTGCTTTCCTTATTGGACGAGATGAAGGCGGCGGGAGCCCTGGAAAAAGCCGGCTGAGGGAAAAGGAGAGGACGGAGAAGGGGGAATGTGTTGGTGAGAGTTTCTTCTGTCTGCCTTGCGCTTCTCATCGAGCTGCTCACGCCGATGCGATGACTTACCGGGACGGGCTTTGACTGCTTTTCATTTTATGGATGCGTGGGAGTGAAGAAAACGTTGTGTGCTGTGTGGGTGTTGAAAACCAATTTTTAACATTCTCGCTATTGGAAAGGCAAAATACAACTCCCGCAAAGCAATTCTTGCATTTGATCCATATTTTAGGCTTTGATGCCGGAGAAGCAATTGCATAACGGTTCATCTCCATCAGGAAGCTGAACATAAATATGCAAAGCTCGTTTCAATTTGGATTCATGGCTGCGTGATTTGTTATGTGTCAGCTGGTGGTTTTTGGTTTTTGGTTGTCACTGACTGTGCATGATACATTGGGACGGACTAAAGAACACATAGATCCCGGATGCAAGCGGCCCAAATGAGTTTTCTCCGCAGGGTGTCCGGCCGGGCTCTCCCTTAGAGATAAGGTGAGAAGCTCGGTCATCCGGGAGGGGCTCAGAGTCGAGCCGCTTCTCCTCCACATCGAGAGGAGCCAGATGAGGTGGCTCGGGCATCTGATTCGGATGCCCCCTGGGCGCCTCCCTGGTGAGGTGTTCCGGGCAATGTCCCACTGGCAGGAGACCCCGGGGACGACCCAGGACACGCTGGAGAGACTATGTCACCCAGCTGGCCTGGGAATGCCTCGGGATCCGCCAGGAAGAGCTCGGAGAAGTGGCTGGGGAGAGGGAAGTCTGGATTGCTGCCCCCGCGACCCAACCCCGGATAAGCGGTAGAAAATGGATGGATGGATGGATGGATAAATAACACATAGGAAGTGCTCATAAACTAAAGTCTGCATCAAGAATCGAGATTCCATTGGTGTCATCACATTTTGTAAACTTGCGTTGTAATGGATTAGTTTTTAATCTCATTTGAAGTGTGCGCAGCATTCGTGTTAGCGGGCTTCCCGAAAACTGCCAGTGACCTCGGTCGGGTAAGACGACAGCTGCTTGCTCCCATGCCCGAAGGCATAGGTGTCCAACTCAGGTCCTGGAGGGCCAATGCCCTGCAAGTCTCCCTGTTGCAACACACCTGATTCAAATGATCAGATCATCAGCAAGCTCTGCGGAAGGAAGCCTGACATTGAACCTGTTCATTTGAATCAGGTGTGTTGCAAGAGGGAGACTTGGAAAACATGCAGGGCATTGATTGGCCCTCCAGGACCGGCGTTTGACACCTATGCCCTGAGGACTCACTTTTTGCACCATCAGGGACTTTCCGCTTAACTGCTCAGCCTGGGAATCCGATTCTTTCCCATCTGACGACACTTGACTTTGGGATCAGGTGTGATGGCGTGACAAAGTTGGACTCGTTTCTTTGCGCGAGACGGCTCAACGGGCCGCATGAGTTGGAGACTTCATCAGATGATTCGCAGCTTTTCAGTCCCTCTCTTGAGTTGAGTGCGTTCAGTCTCTGTAGAGTTAGCCTGCCGGCAGAGGAGGGATCAACGCATCCTCCGTAGATCTGTCTACTGCGGATATCTGGGCTTCTTTTCTGCTTCGGTAAACAGTATGCAGAGCAGCGGCATAGAAAAGGACTTAGAGGGATCAAACAGTGAGTCAGATCAGAGCCCACGGCATTACACCTGGATCAGGAAAACTCTCCAATCTGGGTAAACTGACTGCAAATCTCTTCGCCACACTTAAGTTAGACATGACATAACGTTGGTTTTGCTGCTGTCTTGTTACGTATAGGGGCACATATGCCAAAGACAGGCCTGAATAAGACAAAACACATTCAAGCTTCAAGGTGTCACAGTCACACATCCAGACGCTTTTTTTTCCTGACACGGGATAAGATAAGATAAGATATCCTTTATTTGTATCGCTCCTTCTTGCAATGCGGGTGTAACGGTCTCTGGCTGAAGGAGCTACCCAGTGCTGTCAGGGCGGGCTGGAGGGGGTGGGAGGGACTGTCCATCATATCTTTTAGCTTTGCTATATATATATATATATATATATAAGAGCTGTCAGTTTAGCGCGTGTTTATCGGCATTAATTTAAATTAGTTTTTGATATTGTTAAATAAAGGTATTAATGTCAATTGTATACATATTTACATTGTGATGCAGAAAGATAGATATATTAATTTTTTACTGCATTTATGTGTAGTTTAGGTTATTACCTGCTTCTGATACTTCTGTTACAACTACTACTACTACTCCTACTTCTGCTGCAAAGTGCTCCAATAAATGATCCAAAAAGTACAGAACGAGAGATCCTTCCATGCTGACCGACGATCCCTATTCAGGGGGCCGTGAAAAACGGAATTAACTGAACAACTCCACTACGGATTGCCAGCGAGAGCCTCCATTACAAGCATCTGAAATGATGTCGACACAAAACCGTAGAGAGACTTCCGAGCAAGAAGGACCAACAGAATCAGCATAGCCTGACTGCTGTGTTCAAAGCAAATTGGAGAAAAACAAAGTATGCAACCATTGCTTAAATCCAATATAGGCTGAGTACTAGTTGACCTTAGATGTGCACTTTATATTGCGCTGTTTTGATTCCCTAAAAAGAGCTGTTCAAGCAGCTGTTGTGTGACAAAATATTTGTTTCACTGTTGTTGATGGACGGTAATATTGTGTGAGAGATAATGTGTGAATAACTGCGCCAAGTGAAACATGTTCACGTAAAATTGAAAATCGAAATTGTTATTTCAGTAAATATTTGCATTTTGCACATAGAAAACTGATTCATGATTCCATGTTGATGAGAGCATTAAAATGGGCAAAAATAGGACAATAAAAATATAAAAGGAAATTCAGAAACGATAAAAAATGCGTGAGGAATCACGATGAATTTTTAGTTAATTTGATTTCATTATGACGGTTGAGTTTTTAATTAGATTAAATATTTTAATCGTTTGACAGCTCTAATATATATATATATATATATGTGTATATAAATATGTGTATATAAAAAATATATATGTATGTATATATATATATGTGTATGTATATATATATATATATATGTATGTATATATATATATATATATATATGTATGTATATAAATAGTAGTAGTATGTATATAAATAGTAGCCGTGCTACTAGTCACACTGCAGCAAAAAATGAAAACTGAGCTGCAGTGTGAACATAGCCTTCAACAAATATTGTGACGGGCGGATCTTATTTGCGCTCATGAAATGTACTTATGTCCACAATTTGGCTGCCGACTGTCTGCCTGCATGCTTGGGGAATAGATCAATGTGGGGAAGGCTCTATCTAATGCTGGGTTCTGACGGAATACGTAATATCGCATTGCCCCTGTGTCTCGGATGTGTTTGTTCGCACGGGAACGAAAGGTGGCTTTGAAAACAGATGAGTTAACAGAAAACAAAGTTGGAATATTGCTCAGTCAGTCTGGTGCCGGTGCTACATTGGCCGCTCAATCCTATCTTGGTGTTGTCGTGTCCGACTGACGTAACAGGCGTGAGTCGTCACTCAACCAACCAATGCTTTGCGACACTGCCGTAACATCGTGTAGCAGTATGGTCCTATTGGAAGCTGGTCGTGTTCCCTATTGGTCCACCAGAGCGCAATGATATTGCCCAACATCGTTTTTATTTCACCACGCCGTATGTCTGCGTTTGTGCTTGTGATGTACTAAGTACATTCTCGAGCCCGATGCGTTCCTGGCGACGAGATGCTGCTCCGCGTTCACATTTGCAAACCACAGTGGAATGGGCAACGGACCAAATTTGTCACTTCAAAATGACGCATCCATATCGATAATGTTGGTGCAAAAACTGTTAAAAAGTTGCAGCATATGTGACGGAGAGTAATTCATGAGTAAACGTCCATTGAATGTCAAGACAGTGAATACTCCTTGTAATCGAAAAGGAAGCAAGAAGCAGAGCCATTGCAATTTTGTCTGATCTGTTCATTTGCACCTTTTAAAAAGTATGATTATGATTATTGGGTATGTAGTCATCAGAAGCAAAAGCCTTTTTTTTCTTCTAAATACCCTGGATTTACCGTCATTTCCGCACTATAGAGCGCACCGGATTATAAGCCGCACCCACTACATGTTTAGAGGAAAACCAATTTTGTACACACACAAGCCGCACCCGTATATAAGCCGTATGTGCCCACATTAAAACATGTCAACATATTTACAAAGAAAGAGAGAGTTTTCAAAGTTTGAATCATATAACTTAACAACAATAATAATCTAACTTTCTTCCCAAACGGTGCCTGTGACGCGGCAGTAAAATGCTAGCAACATGCTAACAACACGCTAGCAACAGAATAGCAACACAGTATAACAGGTCTGCTAAAAGAACATAGCGGTACTTGTAAAAATCACGGTGAGCCGTCTTCATCTTCCTCCTGTGAACCGAAGTCACCGTCCTCAGTGTCGGAATTAAACAGTGTCATAAAGACCGCTCTTAATCTTACCTTTTCTACTCGAGCGCCCCCTGGCGGCCATTGGAAAAATGACATAAATTGGCCGCATCACTGAATAAGCTGCAGGGTGGAAAGTTTGGGGAAAAAAGTAGCGGCTTAGAGTCCGGAATTTACGGTAAATGCATTTGTGTGCGAGTCTGTGTCTAGTTACTGTATGGTTGCATCATTTTCAGTGGAATTATGAAATGGTGAGCAATCAACGAGGATGTGAAGAGAGAAGAGCAAAACGCTGGAAGAAAGACACAAATAGAGACAAGTGGGAAAACTAAAGCCTGACAGCCTTTTTTTTCCCCCGGTTTTAAAATATTGTGCTTTGCTCAAGGGCACCATCCTGTCGTCCGGTTGCAGACTGTGAAGCGTCACCCTTTGGTCACCCTTGGCATAAGAACCCCTTTTCTGTTTTTCATTTGTGCACCTATCTACAGTGAAACTCCTCTAGAGTGAAACCCGCATGGGCGAAAATAATTTAGAGTTGATTCCTGCTCTTCGCGGCGAGTAGGGACTAGGTCGGCTTGCAGATAGTGAACCCACGCCCGCTGAAATGCATCGGACGGCAACGTTATTTCAGTCATTGTCAAATTTTTATTTAATCTGCTTATTAATCGTTCAGGCCCTAATTTAGAATTCATGGTCATGGTCAAAATTCCAATGTATGACTCTCGCACTCGTTGATACTTGATTGTGAATACGCAGATAGACTGATCACAGACTGTCCACCCACACACCGAATGCCCGTGGACACACGCACACACATGGATGGAAATCCACGGGAGCAAGCACCCTATGACTCGCGCTTCAGACCTTTTAACGTTGACGAGTTTCACGCAGGGTGCGATGTCCTCTTTGATTCGACAAAGTGTTGCTAAAGCCCACAGGATGCACAGCAACAGAGTGCCTGGCTTGATGCACTTTCATTTGCACTTTCAAATAAAGCCAAACAACTTCTTTAAATACTGGCGCATGTTTGAACATTTCGCTTACAGTGTTCAGCTTTTAGGATTAATAAGCTTATTAAGTCGATCCTGACGCCATGTAGTGGCACAGAAGTTGCTGCGAGAACATCACTCTGCCAGGAGAAGGACGAAAGCATGACGTCAAGTCCGCCGTAGAGCATCAGATGATGTCTTGGGACGGATGCAGAATCTGGAAGAGCAATTGCTTCGTTTTCTTCTTTTCTCCCTCAGCGCGCTTGAGTTACGTCACTCAGAAAAGTGTGCAAAATGTAGATGGCGAAGAGTGAAATCTTGAAGCAATGTAAAGAAGAAAAATAAAGAGTGCGTCTCGCAGAGGCCCAGGGGGTATCCTGGGTTCCCAGAATGCTTTGCTCTAACCTACTTTGGTATTTCGGTTTCTGTCTTTGTCTCTGCGCTGCCCTGAGTGGGCTGCTGGGTGAGTTTTTGTGTAGCGTGCGCATTTTCTCCAGTTTGGCTGTCGTATAACAGAACATATCTCCACATACGCGCATAGAAGTGCAAGATGAGAATGAAGCAAAAAAACTGCTGAAAGGACACACAAACTACACTACAGTGGTGTGTGTGTGTGTGTGTGTGTGTGTGTGTGTGTGGGAGGAGGACTATGCGCGAGTTTGATAGCGCTAGCTACGCAGGCTGGTGGGCAGCAGGTACAATCAGCTTAGCAACATTCTGTTACCATGGAAACCAATTAGCACCGAGATGCGGCGAGCAAGAGGAGAGGTGCGGTCACAAATCTTGAAATGTCATCCAAGTGAATTGCTAACGCGTCGATTCATGAGCAGCACATGAGCGTAGTCACTGCGGCCGTCGTTACCGCAAACCAAGTTTTACATTTACGTTCTGTTTGGAGGAAAACATTTCGTCCTGCAAGTAGCGTTTATCGGCATTCTTTGCTCATGACGTATTTGGTGGTAAGTACCGTAGATGGAGTGCATCCAGAGCGGGATTTGAATCGACACAAATGCATGATCATCCGTCTCCAAGTGAGAGCAAATGTTGAAACTAGATAAACTCAACAAAGTACCGTCATTTCCGCACTCTAGAGCGCACCTGATTATAAGCCGCACCCACTACATTTTTAGAGGAAAACCAATGTTGTACATACACAAGCCGCACCCGTATATAAGCCGCACGTGCCCACATGAAAACATGTCAACATATTTACAAAGAAAGAGAGAGTTTTCAAAGTTTGAATCATATAACTTAACAATAATAATAATAATATAACTTTCTTCCCAAACGGTGCCTGTGACGCGGCAGTAAAACGCTAGCAACATGCTAACAACACGCTAGCAACAGAATAGCAATGCGTCATATGCCTTTCTTTTTGCATTTTCCATGATGAGGGTATGTTCACGCTCATTTAATTGATGCACAAGGCAAGACAAGTCTTCCTCCACGCATATATTCCACCGCTCTTAATCTGACCTTTTCTACTCGAGCGCCCCCTGGCGGCCGTTAGAAAAATGACATAAATTGGCCGCATCACTGAATAAGCCGCAGGGTTGAAAGTTTTGGAAAAAAGTAGCGGCTTATAATCCGGAATTTACGGTAATTGATGTCATAAAAATGTGAGTTTAAAACATTTTTAATAATAGTTATTTCAGCAGAGTCACAGCATCCTTATATTGTATGGGTGTCTTGAAATGCACTTATAAATACAATTTATTATTATTATTATTATTATTAGTTTTGGGGTTTTTTTGCATCTGGTTCTTCTTCTTGCGCCTGGTTAACTTTCATCTTCCAAACCACAGCAAAAGCCCCCTCCCCTGCGGCAACTATGCTGTGTGTGTACATTCCTGTACATGCCAGCATTTGGGTATTTTATTGCATAATCTTAACTTTCTCTTTGTTACTCTCCCAACCTTCTCACTAAGGCGGGCCACACATTGAGAATTTCACTTCCGCAGGCGAGGACTCCTCATGTGGCTAAATCACCCTTCCTCCTCCTCCTCTTCCTTCACCCCCCCTCCCTCGCTCCTCTCATTGTCCTCGTCTCTTCGCTCTGCTCCTCTCTTCCTGTCCTGTCCTTTCTGTTATGCAGCTATAGGGGCATGCTGATGATGGGCTGTATACGTTGTTTTCTCTTGCTCTGCCTCTCACCACCCGAGTAATTCATGTGAAGAAAAGGGCATGTAGGCCATTCGTTTGTGTATAAGCATGTGGTTTTAGCTATATCCTGTACTAGTGTGTGTGTGTGTGTGTGTGTGTGTGCCCCCGCTGGGTCTTTTCTCTCTGTGGCTGTCCCAGAAAGGAAGGCATTCCACAGGGACTTGCGTTCCATTTTAATTCCTTTCTTAATTCACCCGTCACTGCCACGATGCTATCGTGATTTGTGGATGAAGGGAGCACAAGTGAGACAAGATGACCAAACATTCAAGTGGACAACTTTTCTTTTGAAACTAGACGACAGAAGCATTTTTTTTTTGTATTACAATTATGTATTACTGTTGTGTTTTGGAAAAGAAAATATATATATATATATATATATATATATACTGTATATAGTTGAAAAATAACCTAAAATTAAAAAAATATATATATATACTGTATATAGTTGAAAAATAACCTAAAATGTAAAAAAAAAATAAATATATATATATACTGTATATAGTTGAAAAATAACCTAAAATAAATGATAAAACATCTGTAAAAATATTCACTATACGTCCTTGATGGAAAATGGGTGTAAATGATGGTGGGGGTAGGGGGCAGGTTTCCTGGAAAAATCGAAGTATGGGAAAAGAAAAGGCAGCAAAATTGCGAATTCTCAGGCGGAGACCATGAAATAAGGCCGTGACACTTGCACTGGGTCTGACACTATGTGGATATTTATTTTTTTTTTTGGAACTGGAATGATATGCGAGAAAAATGTAGAATCTCAAAATATTACAATTGTTCTCCGTTTATTTTTGTGAAGGAAAAAAAAGAGAGTTCTTGAACTTCAAATTGTGTTTTTTTTTTTTGTTCAACAGTTTTGTCCTGTCGTTGAATGGTCATTTCTATGCGACCGAGCTCTTTGCAACAAACCAAAAATACAGTCTGCACTTACTTTGTCGTCTGTTTCAAACCCTTTGTTATTTTATTCATACAGTCGCTATTGTATACACGCATTGAAAAACGTCTTACCAATCACAAAATATATTAAGAGCACATGTTTTGCACCTACGCACGTATTTTTAACTCATATTTAAAATAGCATTTATTTTTTCATGCATCTGGTTCCGAGGTTTAGGTTTAAGAAGTGTGTTGCCCGATATGGCTTCCCCAGTAGCACTGATGAGAAATTGTGCCCCCCCCCTCCTCCAGCATTTATATAAGTTGCCCAACTTTGTGTTATGTGATCGATCCATTATGGAACGCGCACTTCACTCCAAAAGAAAATGCCCTTAAAATACCATTTGTGTCCTTCTTCTTCCACAGGACACCTGCACGACTTCGACAGGAAGAATCAACAAGGACTCCTACTAACAGGATACTCGCTAAGTTGTATTCGACATGTTCGCAAGAGCCTGGCACCCGTAAACCCTCGCTCGGGTGGAGTCATTAGGAGGTAGGGATGAATCCGACCAAGCAAAGGCCGTAACCCGGAGATACCCGGGTAGGCTCCAAGCATCACTGATCTCCAGGGTGACGACTGCTACAAGCGCAACACCTGCACCAGAACCTCATTGGCCCAACAGCACACGGGTAGGTGTTCACGACAGCAGCTTTTGTTCTTTCACCAAACGAAATGGCATTGGTTTGGTTTGGTTTGGTTTTATTTGAACATAACATAAAACATATACAGTAATAATAAGGTAAGAGAAATCAGTCATCATTCAGCACAGTCATCATTAAAACAGTTATGTTCAAGGGAATAGGAAGAAGTAAAGAACTTATCTAGTCCTACCCCGTGTTATGTGTTTATATCTAATAAATAGTTTTTATATCAATCAGAAGAGAAAGTGAATAAGAAGATAGAAGTCTCTATTAAGGCTCATGCTTTACCCTTAGCCATGATATTTTTACTACTTTTGGTGTGTATCGGATTTATATATACACACCCTGGCACTCTTGTGTCAATTTTTCTTGTATTCATAATGGATATTTCCATACCTTTCCCTATTTATCAACTTAGTTCTAATTTATCATTATATTTAACGTTTAGAACTTATCATTTGAACTCTGATTGATGTAGGTTGTTTGTACTATTTTTTGAATTTGTTTTTGAACTCAGCAAGCGATTTACTCATTTTCAGGTCCGTTTCGAGATTATTCCACAGATTAACACCTTTGATAGATACACTTCTTTGCTTGATGTTTGTTCTTGTTTTTAGTTTTTTGAATAAGTTGGTACCTCTTAAATCATAGCTGCTTTCTCGAATTTCAAAGAACTTTAGAATGTTTTGGCAGAGCAGGTTATTGTGTGCTTTGTACATTAATTGTGCAATTTTGTAGTCAACCAGGTCATAAAATGTCATCGTATTTAATTTGATAAATAATGGATTTGTGGGTTCCGTATATTTTGATCTATTAATAATTCGAATTGCTTTTTTGTAGTTTTAGAATCGGGAGTGTGTTTGTTTTGCAAGCATTTCCCCATATTTCCACACAGTAGTTCATATATGGTAATAATAATGAAGAGTATAATGTGTACAAGGATCTCTTATTTAGCACTTCCTTGGTTTTGTAGAGGATCCCTATAGTTTTGGCTATTTTTCTTTTACGTTATCGATATGCGGCTTCCAACATAGTTTTGAGTCTATTATTAATCCGAGAAACTTGGTTTCATTCGCTATTTCTATCTCAATTGAGTTTACCATAATTTTAGCTTGGTGTTTGATTGGTCTTGTGCCAAAACAATTAGCTTCGATTTTTTCAGGTTAAGTGACAATTTATTTCTGTCAAACCAGTTTTTAATTTGTTTAATTCGTTTTCTACGGTTGTCAGGAGCTGTTTCAGATTTATTCCAGAGCAGTAGAAAGTTGTATCATCAGCAAATAGGACACATTTAAATTGTTTTGTGACCTTGCAGATATCATTTATATATAGGATGAATAGTTTTGGACCAAGCACTGACCCTTGAGGAACTCCATGAGTGATTTTCAGTTGATTCGTTTTTTTATTATTGAGCTGCACATACTGATTTCTGTTTTCTAAATAACTTTTTATCCATTTATACGCTATACCTCTAATGCCATATCTTTCTAGTTTTTCAATAATATACTGTGATCTATTGTGTCGAAAGCTTTTTTAGGTCTAGGAAAACCCCAACAGTAAATTCTTTGTTGTCTATATTAGTGGCTATTGCTTCCACCAACTCCATAACTGCCATTGAGGTGGTACGGTTTTCCTGAAGCCATATTGATTCTCACTTAACAGCGCATGTTTTTGTATAAAGCTATCAAGTCTGCGAGAAAATAGTTTTTCTAATATTTTTGAAAATTGTGGTAGTAGTGATATTGGTCTATAGTTTGTAAACAGATGTCTTTCTCCACTTTTATAAATTGGAATAACTTTAGCAATTTTCATTTTTGAAGTTATTCCAATTTATAAAAGTGGAGAAAGACATCTGTTTACATTTGTTTACAGCATTGTCGAAATGAAAGACACTGGAAAGGCCAAATTGAAGGAAGAGAGCATTCTACTTGACTTCATGCTTCCATATACCGTCATTTCCGCACTATAGAGCGCACCCGATTACAAGCCGCACCCACGACATTTTTAGAGGAAAACCAATTTTGTATAACTTTCTTCCCAAACGGTGCCTGTGATGCGGCAGTAAAACGCTAGCAACATGCTAACAACACGCTAGCAACAGAATAGCAATGCGTCATATGCCTTTCTTTTGGCATTTTTTTTTATGTTCACGCTAATTTAATTGATGCACAAGACAAGTTGCAGTCTTCCTCCACGCATATATTCCACCGCTCCTAATCTTACCCTTTCTACTCGAGCGCCCCCTGGCGGCCGTTAGAAAAATGACATAAATTGGCCGCATCACTGAATCAGTTGAAAGTTTTGGAAAAAAGTAGCGGCTTATAGTCCGGAATTGACGGTAGTTTTTTCAGTGAACGTCAGCAAAATCGTTTCAAGTGGTGATTCTGACACGGAGACACAAGGACAAAATGCATCTGGTAATCATCAACTTGTATGTATTTTGTGCGTTGCCAAAAAGTGATTCAAGCTAAACCTTTCAATACATGATGAGAGCGATCACCATACACGTCAATCTTCTTATAAATCAGCTTTTATGCGCAACTGGTGGCTAATATTCATTTTAATCTGTGTCGTGGTGGTTAACTCCTTCACTCCCAAAGACGTTTTGATACGTCTTTTCAGACTTGCTTTAGAATCGGCTGCTACTGAATGAGTTAAGGTCGCTCCATGCGAAATAATTGCAATTGTGTGTCTGGCGGCTTACTTTGCTCCAGAAAAACTAAATGTTGATGACAATTTCTAACCATGTTCTGCTACGCGACATGCGCTCTCAGTGTCGAAGTACGTCTTCGGCCCGACGCGCAACATGAACGCTGTGTAGGTTTATTCTCTGCGTGTCCTTCCTCTCTCCTTCTCTCTCCCTTTCATTATCTGCTGTTGCCATGGTAAGCCCCCCCCGCCCCCCCCGCCCCCTAATCATGCATGTACGCTGAGTCAGGAAAAGCAAGACTCTCTTTCCTCGTGAAAAGATTCCATCCGTATCACTAGGTGGCATCTCGGAGCCATTTACCCCGTCGAGGATGGCGCTTGCTTGCTGTTGCCGCTCTCCTCGTTGTCAAAGTTTCTCCGAGTGGCTTTTATTTCCAGTGTTTTCATCTTAGGCTGTGGGCTGCTTCTTTCAAAAGAACTCCCCTTTTGTGAGTGGAGTTTGCTGTAATGACTTTTTTTTCTCCTCACGAGAAGACCGAAGCTGCGGAGAAGAGTTGACGGTCGATGAAGCACTTGCAAATGATTCTTTGTGACTGCATCCTCGGTCCTTGCCGCTTAATGGCTTACATACGGGAGGGGGGGGGGGAAAGCCCCATGAGTGAATCACATTACACGAACATCCAAATGAGAAAATCCTGTCTTCATCCCACTTGGAGCAAGCAATTTAGAATTGTCTCCGACCTGGGTTTGGTTTGCTTGGTGAATGTCATCAATGTTGTCAATTGTGCTGGAAAATAACTTTCTGCAAACTGCCGGCGGTCCCTTGCCAGTGCATTTGAAATGGTTGATAATGTGGTTCATGGTTGAGGCTGCCCGCGTTTTCAACCTTATGTCTCGGGGATACCAAGAGATTACACAACAGTCCATGAGATGGGATGGCAGGCACATGAATGTTAATCAACCTCTTCACAAACTGCATCGTTGTCTTGAAACTGCAGATGGTCACTATTGAAATGTTTCCAATGAAATATGGGCTCCAAAAACTCCATTGAAGTGACTCGCCCTTTGGCGCAATCTTGATGGAGTGAACAGGGAATTCGTCGAGGGCCGACTGCTGAAGACGAGTCGTGACACATCTTGTTTTTTTCACAGTCCTAAGAAGACAAACAAATTAACTACCGTCAATTCCGGACTATAAGCCGCTACATTTTTCCCCAAACTTTCAACCCTGCGGCTTATTCGGTGATGCGGCCAATATGTGTCATTTTTCTAACGGCCGCCAGGGGGCGCTCGAGTACAAAAGGTCAGATGAAGACGTGTGGAATATATGCCCGATAGCCCATTGGTTAGCACGTCGGTTTCACAGTGCAGAGGTACCGGGTTCGATTCCAGCTCCGGCCTCCCTGTGTGGAGTTTGCATGTTCTCCCCGGGCTTGCTTGGGTTTTCTCCGGGTGCTCCGGTTTCCTCCCACATTCCAAAAACATGCAGGGAAAGGCTGATTGAGCACCCTAAAATTGTCCCTCGGTGTGATTGTGGGCGTGGATGGTTGTTGGTCTCTGTGTGCCCTGCGATTGGCTGGCAACCAATTCAGGGTGTCCCCCGCCTACTGCCCGGAGACAGCTGGGATGGGCTCCAGCGCCCCCCGCGACCCTAGTGAGGATCAAGCGCTTCGGAAGATGAATGAATGAATGAATGAATGTTAGTTAGCACAAGTTGTTTGCTCCCTTTGCTCGGTTTAAATTGTGGGAAAATACAAGGAACAGTCCGCTCTGTAAAGTCTGATTGGTTGTAAAATCATGTCGGGAATGACAATTATCACAAGAGCAAATTTTTTGTTGTTTTACAGTGATTTAGTTTTTTTTTGTAGTTTAAAATGAGGAAACATACTGCAGATTTTGTCACATTGCATAGCGCCATGTACGTGTTGGAGTGTGGCAACGTCTCCACTCTCATCGAGTTGTTCCCCAACGCCAAAACAAGAAAATCACAATCTACGTCGACGGGTTTATGCCAGAGAAAAAAGATGAAGCCAAAATATTTGAGCAATTAAGCCAATGAGCAAAAAGAACACTGTCTGCTTGCAAAACCTGTCCGCATGACAAACATGTGTCAGCGTCCATCCCCTTTGCTGTGTGTGCGCGTGTGCACGTGTATTTGCTTGTACTGCCGTCCTCTCGTCCTCCCCTCAGGTAGATTTTCTTCCTTGGTGATAGCAATAGCAGTCTCCATAGCAACAGAGAGCTTACGATGAAGTGAGTGGAAGAAAATGAGGGAACATGGATAAAGAGTCGAAAGGATGTCCAACTTATCCACCCTGCACTATTTCGTTTTATTCAGCGGCACGCTCTCCTCAAGCTTCTCCTGGACGAGTCACGTGGTCTCTCACATCGTCACATTTTTCTCATTGCTTTATTTGTTCTTGTGTCTGCTCTCGATTGGAGGGCCAATTCTATCTTCTGGCTTTGAGAAACGTGTCTTAGGATACCGAGATCTGCTCGACGAAGCCCTTAGCATGTGCTATCTGCAGGAATGCTTACCCTTATATACTGGGGGAGGGGCGGGGGTTAGTCCACCTGCACCATCTTACGAGATCATATACAACTGGTGCACCCGACATATATTTACATAGCTTACCGTCAATTCCGGACTATAAGCCGCTACTTTTTTCCCCAAACTTTCAACCCTGCGGCTTATTCAGTGATGCGGCCCTTTTGTGTCATTTTTCTAACGGCCGCCAGGGGGCGCTCCAGTAGAAAAGGTCAGAATAAGAGCAGTGGAATATATGCGTGGAGGAAGACTGCAACTTCTTGTCTTGTGCATCAATTCAATGAGCGTCAACATACCCTCGTCATGGAAAATGCAAAAAGAAAGGCAGATGACGCATTGCTATTCTGTTGCTAGCGTGTTGTTAGCATGTTGCTACCGTTTTACTGCCGCGTCACTGGCACCGTTTGGGAAGAAAGTTATATTATTATTATTGGTAAGTTATATGATGAAAACTTTGAAAACTCTCTCTTTCTTTGTAAATATGTTGACATGTTTTAATGTGGGCACATGCGGCTTATATACGGGTGCGGCTTGTGTGTGTTTTCCTCTAAAAATGTCGTGGGTGCGGCTTATAATCAGGGTGCGCTCTATAGTGCGGAAATGACGGTAAGGCCCCCATTCAGCATTACAGTAAGACAATGTCATGGTATGGAAGCGAAGGGATGTTCGGTCATGTGGTTACGCATAAAGTATGTGTGGGTGAAAAAAAAAAAGTGGCTATGTGTGTCTCTGTTGTAAACTCGCCAGCAGACAGAAGTTGCTGACGCAAGTGAGAGGGAGAGGAGACATGGAAGTGAGAGGCAGAATGTGTCGATTCTCATCCAAGTGGAGAGAGGCACGATTGCATCCTTCTCTCCATCCTGATGTGATATTCAGCATACATTAAACACAGAAGAGTCTCCGGATGAATATTGAATGGTGAGTGTGTCCAAAGAAAATAGTAGAATTCTGAAGGACTGAAAAGAGGGGAGGTGGGGTGAATTTTTCCTCCTCTCCTTACACAGAAGTGCAAGTTCTGTATTAGCTACAGTTACATTTCAAATTTGGCAAAGCACACGCAACCAGGTCCCATCATGACATGACTACAGAATGGAGACGGACCATGTTAATGACATACGTGGTGTTCACAGAATCATTCATTATACCTTACCACGAGAATCAATATGGCTGCGCTCATACTGCCGGCATAGAGGAGATGATTCCAAACAGAATCCCCTCAGATCCGATTTTTAGGGATGGCTGTCCACACTGTGTTTTAGCAAGTGTCCAAATGGGATCTGGCGGCCCTGTTCAGCCTAGGCCACAATATTGATCCATGTGACAGATTGCCGTTGCACCGAAGTCGAAACGCAGGCGTCGTCCTCACAACCACCTCAGAAAATGCTTTGTCCAACCTTGGTGATTCCACTGTACTTTGACAGTTAAAAATGGCCAATCATTTCTTTTTATACAAGATTAAGAAAAGGTTTCTTAAGTATTAAGTGAAAATGAAATGTGTGTTTTTGTGGAAGAGTGGGCGGAGCTAAAGGAAATAATTCTGATGCTGTCATCAGTGTTATCATAGCTGGAAAATATACAAGGAAATTCAGAAACGATAAAAAAGGCGTGAGTAATCACGATTAATTTTTAGTTAATTTGAGTTAATTATGACAGTTGAGTTTTTAATTAGATTAAATATTTTAATCATTTGACAGCTCTAATATATATATATATATATATAATATATAGGGTTAGTGAACGCTGGCGCATTTGGCTGCCGCTGCTCAACCCGTATTGTTTTGTGTTTTTTGTTATTGTAAAGTGTCCTTGGGTGTCTTGAAAGGCGCTAATAAATAAAATGTATTATTATTATTATTATCCCTTCATCCAAAGTGGAAATTAGCGGCATACTGAAGATATTCACCAAGCGGAGAGCAAATATTGCTGGTTTGACATTATCCAGAATAAATGTCAAGAAGGATTCGGCGGCTTCAGCTGTTCACATCATGTGACACGGGATTGCAGTGGAGCATGTGTCGGATTTAAAGCCGTCCATTTTGGTACAGAGAAGCTTTGTTGTGAAAAAGACATCCACTAGATCTACTTTTAATCACATTCAATGTATTTGTATTCTTTTTGTGTGTGTTGCTCTTAGTTTTTTTAACATTTCTATTTGTTTTATGTTAGCACATGTTTTGTGTATATAGACCAGTGACAAGGGTTCAAGTCAATACAGAGCTGGAGCTACAATGATAATAGCGGTAATGCTGTTCCACGGGGTTGTGAAAAATAGCAAAGAGACACTATTCAGATAGATTTGGGTTACCGTTTAGGGAGTTAATGGCTCGAGGGAAGAAGCTGTTGAAGTGTCTGCTGGATTTGGTGCGCATGGATCGGTAGCGCCTTCCTGAGGGGAGTAGCTGGAAAAGGTGGTGGGCAGGGTGCAGTGGATCCAGGAGGATTTTCCGTGCCCTTGTCGTGGTTCTTGCGGTGTGCAAGTCCTCAAGAGTGGGTAGGGCGCTGCCAAGGATTTTTTCCGCCGTCCCAACTGTCCGTTGCAGTCGGATTTTGTCCTTTTTTGTGGCGGCCCCAAAACAAACCGTGTCGTAGCACGTCGTGTGGCAGGCCATGCTTCCTCAACAGCCTCAGGAAGTCAAATGTTATCCACATTGTAGTGGAATGCGTCACGTCCAGTCTCTTGTCATAAGTACGAGGGCAACTGTCTACCGCTTGGTCAATAAAAACCGAATTGAAGGACGACGGAGGACATGTCACACTATGCGGCAAGACAAATAAACATTCTGACACGCACGCCAGACTTTCGTCATCAAGGCCATGAAGCCTCACAAACGCCTCATGACCAATCGTGGAGTATGTCACGCTACACGGTTGCGGATGCGTCAATACAACTCAAAATCGGGGACGTGACATGATGTGCGAGACGTCTGTCGGCTCAGAATCGGGCTACATTCGCGTAGCCTGATGTCTTCCATTGAATGGAGTCAGCTGCGCTACTCACCAGTCATTAACCCTAACGCTAACGCTAACCCTAACGCTAACTATCATCCAATCCATTGAAAACAAGATGAAGTTATGAGGCACATGTGAAAGTTATGCTCGCCTTGGGAAATGTGATTCCAACTTGTCGCCAAGACCGGAAAAGATGGATTCAGTTTTTTTTTCCTGCGATGCCCCCACCCCACCCCTGCCCGTCTCGCTCGCTCTCTCTCCGGCGGCGCACGCTGACGCTCTAACATCCCTTCCACGTACGTCCTCGTTCCATCTTCATCCATCTTCCCGCTCCCTCCTTCCCTTCCCTTTCAGGGAGATAGATGGGAAGAAACGCTCCCGCCGAATGAATGCAGCGGACTCGCGCGGAAGGACGTCGCTTTTTTTTTCCCGCGCCGGGTTTCCAGAATATATCTGCTCCTCTTCGGCGCGTCTCGAATGCTCTTTCATGGATGCACGGCGGGCACCGTGTGATCATTGATCTCCATTGAATTGACTGACCAGAGGCATCTGACTTGGCGACACCGACTTGGATTTTAAACCGCCGAGCGATGCTGAAGACGAGCCGGACTGATGAGCTCATCTCCGCTTTCGGGCTGCGGGGGCGTTAAAGATGCGGCTGGTGGACTGGGTCAAGGTACCCGTCTGAGAGTCACCCCGGTTTGCTTCGTCTGACCTGATCCAACAAACGCGTCTCTCTACGGACCGCGACAGGGTTGTGTGCCCCCCAACCCCCCCGCACCCCCCTTCTTTTTCCGAGGATTGCAACCGCCACTTGCAGCCCGAAGATGGATAACTATTCTTCTTTGCAACGTAAGACAAATGCATTTATTGAACTGAGTTGATGAGAGGCGACGTTGTGAGGGGATTGCATCGAATTCCGTACGTTGCACCATTTTGTTCTTTAAATTGAGCCTGGCTACGATAAGTGACATACGAGAATGATGGAGAACTTACAGCAATTGGTGCATCATGTTTATGATCCAGGAGGGGACGACAAAATAATGATGTGACGCTAAGCTACGAAATTCTCAATTTCCTTGTCCGCAGCAGCCATCATGGGCATTTGCATGATTATGGCCCCAAATTAATTCTCATGCTCATTCATTCTTTTGGCGTTGCAACAGGCTGCAGAAGGAATTGGCACCGGGCAGATACATCTGTGTACATATCTCTTAAACACATCAAAAGGTTCACGTCACATGTCCAAAGAAGCAACCACGACTGCAGGAAGGGTGCATGAAGGGGTTGAATGTCTGTTTGTGTGTGTGTGTGGGGTGATGCAATTTAATTGAACACATCTCAAAACGTAACCAACAAGGTTTCTGCTGTGTTTTTTTAATGCAAACGTTAAATGGTAAATCAGTCCACCTTTTGAGGTTTTGTATTCTCAGCTAATATATTTGTCTTCACTAATTATGGAGCTTAGTTGCCATTCTGCCTGATAGTTTCTAGTACTAGTTCAAGTTGAGTGCATCCCTCTTGTGTTTGGAGAATGGTTTGTCTCCATTGGTGCTGCAGTTTGTGCGTCATCCCATTTTACGAACACAGAGGAAAAAACGTCCAATTATGGTACCTTGGCTTTAAAGTGTAATATCAAAGTCATTTCTGAATATTTTTTTCTCTCGACCACTCAAACTGTTCAGTGGCGTCAGGCCGATCCATTCATATATAGTTTTGTATATTTATTTATTTTAGACGCCCTCTTTGGACAATAAAAGCAATAAAAAGCAGTATTGTTAATAAATCATGAAGAAATATAGCGCCATCTGCTGTATTATTGCATGATTAGTCCCCCAAAATGGTTTTCACATGTAGTGCGACCGCTTGTGAAGAGATTCAGCGCGAAATTGGGAAAAATGCATGGTCAGACATCCGGGGTACAGTGCATCAAGAAGACGTGCAAAAGTGGCATTTCCAATGGGGGTGTGTGTGTGGGGAAAACACGGCCCGTTATGGGACTGGTTTTCCTCCTGGCCAATTTCAAATGTCAATCCATCAATCATTCTGGAAAACATATTTTGACTTTTTTTTAAAAACTTGACAACTAATTTTCACCTGTTTTTGGACAAGTTCGACCAATTGGAGCGATTTCAATGACGTTTTCAGAACGTTGCCTTTGATCTATTTTTGGGACTGTTTGTCAACAGTCCAAAAATGGGACCAATTTTGAATTTGTCTTCACTTGTTATGGAGCTTAATTGCCATTCTGCCTGATAGTTTCTAGTACTAGTTCAAGTTGAGTGCATCCCTCTTGTGTCCGGAGAATGGTTTGTCTCCATTGGTGCTGCAGTTTGTAGTCTGGTAACACTTAGCTCCAGTGCTGTAACTGTGTCTGACTCGCAAGGCTCCAAAGCAAACATGCGAGCAACAAAAGGCTCCTTCTATCAAAGGGAATATTTCATGACCATCTTCATTGCAACACATTTCAAATGTCCTCTGTCTACACCGCCTCATAGAAGGGAGTCTATTAATACATATTCCTAGCCGGGCCTTGTTCTTGCTTCTGACAGCCTCATTTAGTCTCATTTTTGAAAACTGTCCATTATTCTATTTTTGGAAGGATTTATTTCTGCGGTTTTCTCTCTCAACGTCGAATGTTTTTTCCCCACACAGAGTAAAACGATTAGCCATCCTGTCAGATTCATCAGCCTGATTATTTGATTCTTAAGGGGGGGAAATAAGAAGAATACCTTGCAGCAGCTTTGACATTCAATTGCATTTGAGTGCTCAATTTATCATCTAAATTGTCGGCTCATGTGCTTCATCTTTGGGCATTTGTTGAATCGTACGCGGGGGTGCTCTGTCCTTTGTTGGTCCCTTGAAATAAGACTTGCTATGAGGTAGAGGTGCCTTGATTTAACACGAAACATACTAACATGTTTCCAGTACTAAGATGATAATTGACTGACTGGAAATCTGGACAATTCTTGACGTAAATATACAAGCAACTGTGACAGCATCCTAGCGATCCCATTTTGTTGACTGGTACCATATTTGTCTCACTGTAGCGGTCACTCTGTCAGTCTAATTGAGTGAGTTTAACTCATTCACTCCCAAAGACGTTTTTAGACGTCTTTTCAGACTTGCTTTCGAATTGGCTGGTCCTGAATGAGTTTTAATATGAGAAGATTTTGTTGAATACATATTCAACATGTTAACAGATCCGAGAGTAAACTTGGCAGGCAGAGTGCCGAACAACACTGGATCAGGCTCTCTGCTCTTCCTTTTACACGATAGCAGGGCCCTGCTGCTGCTGCTGCTGCTGCTGCTGCTGGTTGCCTAGTGACTGCATTCATGAAACTGGCTCCCATCGTCATGGTGATGGACCAAAGGAGGAAGGAGACCCAGAGACTGAAGGAGGACGCGTATATCGGCGCATCTGCTACAGTTGATGCTGGATTGTGATGTTATGAGGGAGGTGGATGATGAGGATGGTGATGATTTCTCAAAGGAGTGGATTAGAATCAACCCAGAGAGTGAATTATACCTCAGCATAGTACTGCAAAGACTGCCCACTGTTGTGTAACGAATCAAGTATTTGAATTGTCGCATAATGCGTCGACCTCAGGCAAAAGATGCTTTGTCTCTGGACAAGGGGGGTCATACATGAAGGGGGTTATGTTTCTGTATAGAAATAGGGTCTAAATAGCTTTTGGCTTGTACATACACATGCACAAATCCATATATCTTGGAAGATTTGTTCTCTTTCAGGAGAAGGCGGAAAGAGGGTAGAGGCAAAGACAATCTCTTCTGGTAGGGTACAGCACAATCTGTGTACCGGAGGAAGATACACCGTGAAACTGCTCCAAACTGGCCTATTTGTCGACACTGTTGGTATTTCTTTCCCTCAACAAATACTGTCATTCGTATGCATTTATTGTGACGGCGACAGAACTAGTCAGAGATAACCTTTTCCTGACGTGGCAGGAAGTCAAGCACGGACGGCCCTTGCTGCCAGCACGTGTATCAAGTGCCTTTTCAAAGCAGAAGGACAGTTTAGGGTCACCATCTGAGCCCAACCGCTCTTGGTTAGATGTTAAAAATCTGATTGTGATGCCATGAACGTGGGGTGAGACGCATGAAATCATGAAGCAGCCCGGCAGGAACCTAGCACGGTGTTTCACACTCGGCAGTAGGCTCGGGGGCATTAGTTTAAGTGTGTGTTTCTGTGCTTTTACACGGCTGTCATCCAGTGTTACCCACAACAAAAATGCAGCACATTCAGTTTGTCAGTGCGTCAGTTTGTCGTGACGGAAAGAACGAGATCCCGGATACAAGCGGCCCAAATGAGTTTTCTCCGCAGGGTGTCCGGCCGGGCTCTCCCTTCGAGATAAGGTGAGAAGCTCGGTCATCCGGGAGGGGCTCAGAGTGGAGCCGCTTCTCCTCCACATCGAGAGGAGCCAGATGAGGTGGCTCGGGCATCTGATCCGGATGCCTCCTGGACGCCTCCCTGGTGAGGTGTACTCAGGATAAAAAAAAGAGTTCCTCTACTTGTTTCTTGTAGAATACAGACTTCACCCTAAACTCATGTGGTTGATCTCCCCAACTAGTTCTCACGGGTGCGCTTTAGTTCATGCAAGGATACTTCGCAAAGCAAAACGAGTGTAACAGTCTATTCATGAACAGTTGTAGTGAATTAAACGACACTCTCTATGGCTGCGAAACGCAGGAACATTTCCAAATGACTGCACATTTGCTTCTGTGATATGGCACCGCCACACATTAGACGGTAAAGCAGAGAAGCGCCGTTAACTCATTCAGTAGCAGCCAATTCTGGACCAAGTCTGAAGAGACGTTTAAAAATGTCTTTGGGAGTGAATGAGTTAAGAAAGTAAGAAAGGGAAGACAAATGAGAAATGGAGAGCAGACGTGTGAGCCGACTAAACATCCGCCCGCTGTACTGTCTCGTCCGTCTGTTTCGGCTCATCTGTCGTTGACGATCAGGCAGGAAGAAACGAATAGGATATGATTTGATACACGATACATGATCTATGATATGATACCGTATGACATCGAAACAAATGCAGATCTTCTCACAGACACCAGTTGTCAACATGAATGTGTCGAATCCAATCTGCATCTGACTGAGAGACAAACAAAGACTTTAGGACTAGAGTCCTACTTAGGTTCTGGTCTGAACTCGAGCAACAGCATTTTGAATGCACTGCAGCTATTTGATGTTCCAAGAGTCCAAGAGTTATGTATTCGGATTTCTTTAGAAGGGGGAAAAAAAAAAGCTGATCAATTAAAAAAAAAAAAACGTAAGCCGGCCACATGGTTTAGTGCTTAGTGCGTCGGCTTCGCAGTGCAGAGGTACCGGGTTCGATTCCAGCTCCGGCCTCCCCGTGTGGAGTTTGCATGTTCTCCCCGGGCCTGCGTGGGTTTTCTCCGGGTGCTCCGGTTTCCTCCCACATGGCAGGCTGATTGAGCACGCTAAATTGTCCCGAGGTGTGAGTGTGGGTGTGGATGGTTGTTCGTTTCTGCGTGCTCTGCGATTGGCTGGCAACCGGTTCAGGGTGTCCCCCGCCTTCTGCCCGGGGACAGCTGGGATAGGCTCCAGCGACCCGAGTGAGGATTAACCGGACCGGAAAATGGATGGATGAATAAAAAATGCAATCAAATGGAATCATTAATTTCCATCGTTCTTCTTAATCTTTGGGGAAAAAAAAGTAAGGCTCTTCATTTGGTCGTTCATTCGAATGGGCATGGGGAATAATAACATTTAAAAGGAACACGTGAATCACAAGTATTGCACAAAAGCCAACAGCAGTCATTGATCACGACCAAAAAATAGAATAGAGTGCACCACATAAATGAAATAGACAGAAAGAGAGTGTTTAAAAGAGGCTCCGTGATTGCGGGGGGGGGGGGGGCAAGTGACAGCATATGCAGGGTTGGATGGAAATGTCAATCAAATGATGTCAAACAGTCCAGTACCGATATATTGGCATCAGATGATCGTGCCGCTCTGAATGACGGTTACACACTTGACACGTTTTGGCTTGATTTGAACTTGTTGATAGCGCGCGTGCGTAGCTGGAAGCTGTTTATCGTACTGTATTTTTTAGCTGAACAGCCATGTTAGGAATGGGAATGTAAGCATGATGGTGATATGGCAATATTCAAATTGCCACAATATCGTAGTTGTCGTGTTACGATATTAAAAGCAGCACATCTCTGTCCCAAAAAACCTACTTTTTGCCCACGTCAGCCCAACACAGTATTGTGATCTATGTGGACCGTGATAGTGCCGCTGAAGCAATCGGAATGTCATGATTCGGTTTGGGACCTACAGGTGGCGCTGTAGGGCTCTCCCTGCAGCTGCACACCTGTTGGTCGTTATGCAATTAGTATAAGAGGACTCACCCCTCCCGACCACTCGGTGTCGGGTCATTGTTGCTTTTTGGCTCCTGTCATGTTTGTTTGTTGCCGTTTGTCTGCTGCTGTCAGGCTTGTTTCTGTTGTTGAGTTTTGATCTTCAGTCATGTGTTTTCTTTGATACTTTGGACTTTGTTTTGGACTTTGTTTTCTGTGTTTTATTAAATACAATTGGTCAAGTTCACCCTGATCCTCCCTCGTGCCTGCTTCTTGGGGTCCACCACCACCTCGCTACGTGACAGACTGAAGTCTGACTTTCAGTCCTGTGTCAGTTGCTACCGTCTGATTTAGAAAAGCTTGTGCATTGAGATATGACATTTTTATTTGTCATTTATACCTATGACCTTTCAGTCGCATGTTGCTGAACCTAACCTGAAGGTCCACACTATTTAAATAACCAATTGATCAATAAATCAAACACCTTGGTCGAGTTCTGAGGTGCTCATTGTTGGGCTCAGGATTGACCCCATGCACAGGTGTGTCGCCGAACGGACACGTTCCAAAATCTTCACCCGAATTATTATTTCTGATGTACAACAATTGTTGTAATTCTTCTTGCGCAGCGGAACCATCATTAGGAAGGTGGGGATTATGCGTAAGGCATTGCTGTGGTCTGACAACTTGTGATTTCACTCTGCGGCTGAAGGCGGAAGCTGTTGTGTATGTAGGCGGCATTCCTGTTAATTCAATAACAAATCACTTTACATTTATGATGTCTGAAAATAATGGTTGGCACAAAAAACCAACCCAACTCTATTGACAGAGGAAGTCAACCCAACGTTTTTCTTTACAATAAGCTCCGTGCGCCTCCAATCGCTTGAAAGACAACATCACGATTCATATTGTGCTTGTGCAATATGAATTAAGCAACAACAAATCATGGCTTCGCTTCATAAAATCAGTGAGCTGTGATCGGTTCTTACCGCAACATTGAGTAATTGTGATATCATATTCAGGTGACAGAAAGTGGCAACATGGCGGCCCCCCCTTGAGACGGTTGATTCATATTCCACAAACACATTACCGTCAATTCCGGACTATAATCCGCTACTTTTTTCGCAAACTTTCAACCCCGCGGCTTATTCAGTGATGCGGCCAATTTGTGTCATTTTTCTAACGGCCACCAGGGGGGCGCTCGAGTAGAAAAGGTCAGATGAAGACCGGTGGAATATATGCGTCGAGGAAGACTGCAACTTCTTGTCTTGTGCATCAATTCAATGAGCGTGAACATACCCTCATCATGGAAAATGCAAAAAGAAAGGCATATGGCGCATTGCTATTCTGTTGCTAGCGTGTTGTTAGCATGTTGCTAGCGTTTTACTGCCGCGTCACAGGCACCGTTTGGGAAGAAAGTTATATTATTATTATTGTTAAGTTATATTATATCAAACTTTGCAAACTCTCTCTGTGTAGCGTCTTTCTTTGTAAATATGTTGACATGTTTTAATGTGGACACATGCGGCTTATATACGGGTGCGGCTTGTGTATGTACAAAATTGTTTTTCTTCTAAAATGTAGTGGGTGCGGCTTATAATCAGGTGCACTCTATAGTGCGGAAATTACGGTAATCAGAAAGCTGTGTTTTGACCAGTTGGGCTGCATAGAGCGTATTACAAATTGGGCTTGACTTCCCCTTTAAAGTGTGTATGTTGTTTATTAAAATGTATCATCATTTCTAATACAGAAAATGAACGCTTAATATCTGTGACATCTTGAGGCTAGACAGTGTATATTTAAAGAGGTCGATGGGACAAAAAAATAATCACAAGTTATTTCTGGCAATGCATTTTTGCTTTTAATGTCTGGACAGCATTTTAAATTCTTGCAGATGAGATGATGTGGAACGGCTTTTATCTTATTTATTTAGTCTGCTCTATTCAGTTCCTGAAGGAAAATGCACTGTACTTTATTTTCTTCCTATAATATAATACTTGATCTGGGCATGATTCCCATGCAGTTTCACTTTTGTAAAGAAAGTTTCAGACCTCAAACGTGTCAGTAAAAGCATGTGCGAAGGAGAATACAGGTACAGTTCGGTATTGCATCAACACGTGAGTCTCGAGGGCGCTGGTTGGTGTGTTTCAGTGTCCTTCCTCAATTACTTACGGTATACAGGTCTCTAATTCGTGTGATGCCGACTGCATCATTGGCTAGCTCTTTCTCCCACTCCTCCATTTTCACTCTTATAAACCGGCCTGCTCTGGAGCACACGGCACATATAGG
The DNA here is from genome assembly GCA_026261675.1 of Hippocampus mohnikei. Classification (NCBI taxonomy): domain Eukaryota; kingdom Metazoa; phylum Chordata; class Actinopteri; order Syngnathiformes; family Syngnathidae; genus Hippocampus; species Hippocampus mohnikei. The sequence continues at coordinate 20,990,680 of JAKGUB010000332.1, read as the reverse complement.
CCAGCTCCCGACGGTGTATCGTTGTCCAGATGGCATATGTCGTCCTGCGTCTCTTTATAGTACGATATTGCCGATGAGCAGATTTCAACAATGTGATCATCATTTGCATGCACGCATAAAGAGATCACCTCCTTTTGTGGTCTTTTTAGCATGAGGAGACCAGCCCCCAAACACCGCTCGCATTGTGTGAGGAGCATATTTAAAGTCGTGTGCAAAATGTACATCGATGTGCTGTGCTTTTTTTTGTTGTTTTAAACCATGTGGATGACATTTTAAATGTAGTGTGTCAGTGTCAATTTGTATTTACCACAATAGCTGGAAATCAAATTCCACTTCTCCACAACTGCGGAAAAGAAAATTGGAGCTCAATCTACTTAGAAAATGGAAGGCAACTCATTGCATCAAAATATCAAGTCGTCGCAAAAAAAAATAAAAAAGAACAAAAAAATTCTTTGTTGAGACCACACACGTTTTTAAATGTGTGAAATATTAATTTGCAAGTAAATTCTACTTGAGTTTATTACTTTACTGGTCAATCTTTACGTCTTTAAATGAACTAACTTGCATATTAGAGTTTTTTTTAATACACTTTTATGAGAAAGTGCCACTTTGTAAAAATATCAACCGTAATTTCCGCACTCTAGAGCGCACCTGATTATAAGCTGCACCCACTACATTTTTAGAGGGAAAACAATTTTGTACGCACACAAGCCGCACCCGTATATAAGCCGCATGTGCCCACGTTAAAACATGTCAACATCTTTACAAAGAAAGAGAGAGTTTTCAAAGTTTGAATCATATAACTTAACAATAATAATCATATAACTTTCTTCCCAAACGGTGCCTGTGACGCGGCAGTAAAATGCTAGCAACGTGCTAACAACACGCTAGCAACAGAATAGCAACACAGTAGAACAGGTCTGCTAAAAGAACATAGCGCTACTTGTCAAAATCACGGTGAGCCGTCTTCATCTTCCTCCTGTCAACTGAAGCCATCGAAGTCACCGTCCTCAGTGTCGGAATTAAACAGTGTCATAAAGACTGCTCTTAATCTGACCTTTTCTCCTTGAGCGCCCCCTGGTGGCCGTTAGAAAAATTACACAAATTGGCCGCATCACTGTATAAGCCGCAGGGATGAAAGTTTGGGGAAAAAATGAGCGGCTTATAGTCCGGAATTGACGGTACTTAAATAGTGCTTTAGAGGAAGTCTATGCCCGATTTCTCGTGTTTTGAACAAAGGAAAAATAATTTTTAATGATATTTGTCTGTTTGACACTCCGAAATCGTGTTTTCATTGTTGACATGACAACTTAACACTATGTAACCATTACAAATGCTGAAAATTGCCTTTTTTCCCCGCATGTGGGGAACCCTGGAATTAAAAATAACAAAGTTTCTGTGTGCAGCGCTCTGTCTATCATTTGTGATCTATCAATCTGGATGTTGTTTCTTTTCATCGGTATATTTGTATATAAAAACTCTTTGCTTTCCACTTCTGTGTCCAGGTTGCTTCTGGGTCCAAATTCACTTTCTCATGTGACCTTAAACGATAGTATGGAAAGATGAACGTGTCAGCATTTAGCTGGCGATACTGAATGTGTTGTACTTTCAGGGACAGCGGTTATGACAGTGGACAGCTTATCGTCTTATCAGGTTACAGGGTGCGTGAAGGGGCTCAATGTCTGTGTGTGATACTTTTTGTTGTCCGTTTACCTTAACAGTCACAGTATATTATTGTACCAACAGAAAGAGCTATTTTAAGGACTTAATGTTATTAATATGGTGACTGTTGAACTGTTATTGCAAATTTCGATATACAGTATAATGGTAAGCAAAGTGGTTTATGATCTTATATGATTTTGAACATCCGGTAGAATAGTGAAGATGATTAAAAAACAAAAAACAAAAAAAACCAGAACCAGGAAATGTACGACTACTAATATTTGTCTCTGGAGTCGATATCGGCGTCAGTCGATGTTCGATGGTCAGCTGCAGTGCAGCTTTGATCATCACATTCAGACAGTTGTAAATTGGACAACTGTCTGAATATGAATTGCTTGCGGTCGTCTGAATCCTTTGGAGGGAATCAGAAGTCCTGTGTCTTTTTTTTTTTTTTGCTTGTCTCCAAACGATATTTATAAGATTGGACGCGGACGCTGTCTGATTCGTGATGATAAAGTTTGACGCTGCGCAGGTATGTGGGAGTGGAGTGTCTAACCCTTGACCGAGTGTCTTGTTTTTTGCCTTGTGATGCCCACGTTGTTGTGGCGATGGTATCGTGTTCAATTATTTTCCCAAGCAGCATTGTGTCGTGACTAGCGGGCTTCACAGCGGCGTGTTCCCGCCGCGCTTCCTCCTCACCGTGACTCGCGCTACTGCCATGTCTGTCCGTCCCCACATGTGCTACTATATGAAGACAATCGCATCCGGCCAGCCAGTTCCGTTTTGCATTTACTGAGTCTGAATGTCTGATGCAAGGATGGCGAAATCCGGTCCTTGAGGACAACTAACTCTCCTGCATGTTTTAGAAGTTTCCGTCGTCCAATACACTTGATTCTAACGATCAGGGATGGTCATCAGGCTTCTGCAGAGCTTGCGAATGGCATCGTCACAATGTCAATTCTGTAAGTTATGATCAATCAGATCGATAAAATAATAATTTTAGAGTCAAAATTCCAAATACCCTTTTACCGTCATTTCCGCTCTATAGAGCGCACCTGATTATAAGCTGCACCTCGACATTTTTAGAGGAAAACCAATTTTGTACATACACAAGCCGCACCCGTATATAAGCCGCATGTGCGCCCACATTAAAACATGTCAACATATTTACAAAGAAAGACGGTACACAAGAGAGAGTTTTCAGTTTTCATAATATAACTTAACAATAATAATAATATAACTTTCTTCCCAAATGGTGCCTGTGACGCGGCAGTAAAACGCTAGCAACATGCTAACAACACGCTAACAACAGAATAGCAACACAGTATAACAGGTCTGCTAAAAGAACATACCGGTGCGGCTTATATACGGTACATACCGCACCCGTATATAAGCCGCATGTGCCCACATTCAAACATGTCAACATATTGCGTCATATGCCTTCTTTTTGCATTTTCCATGATGAGGGTATGTTGACGCTCATTTAATTGATGCACAAGACAAGAAGTTGCAGTCTTCCTTGACGCATATATTCCACCGGTCTTAATCTGACCTTTTCTACTCGAGCGCCCCCTGGCGGCCGTTTGAAAAATTACACAAATTGGCCGCATCACTGAATATAATAATTACATAAATTGGCCGCATCACTGTATAAGCCGCAGGGTTGAAAGTTTGGGGAAAAAAGTAGCGGCTTATAGTCCGCAATTTACGCTAATTCTTTGATTCAATTTTGAATGTTGTTTTCAATCAGCTATTATTCGTTCTTTTGCATGTACCGGCGATTTACATCCAGCACGCTACATGGATCATGGCGTAGCCCCCCCCCCCCCCCCGACACCCCCTTCAGGAAATGAGACCACAATTTAATTAATCTCTTGCGTAAGATTAGTTTTGCACCTCTGTGTGCGACGATCCATAATTTTGAATGTAAACAACGAAAAAAAAACGAGTTCCACTCACATCGATGACTCATACTGCAGCCACATCAATTGTCCTTCCCGAAGGACTGCTTTAACCGTCTCACGTATACAAGTGCTTGTCAAATGGGATTTGCAGACAGGACTTTGTAATTAGTGTTTTATGGTAATTTGGGGAAATTTCGTCTCTGTTACCATGGCAACCACTGTCTTTTTTTCATTTTCCGCGGCCTGGTAAATAAAGCTTTAGGGATCAAACTTACCAGAAGCTGTTTATGCGAATGCTGCTGTCGTGCAGGAAAACATGCTGTCAAAGGTTGGGGTTGATCTTCGGCAACAGGCGGTGTGCGCTAGCATCGTATTGAAAATAGTGACACCCTGAACACGGTCCTGCTTTCACCAGATGGCCCAAATTACGGAGGTTAGCGATGCCGTAAAGTTTGAATGCATCCATATATCGTCGCTTTTCGCTGACATACAGCATAAGAGGCCAGAGGAAGAGGAAAAGGTGCAGTGACAGAGGGCGGCAGAAGCAGGTGATGGATGGAGTGAACGCGTGAATAGAGAACCCGAGAGTCATGCACCACTAGTAGCCGGCAGTAAAAAAGAGAGATTGACTGACTCCCAGCCAGAGCGAGGCCCGGAGAAAGAAATCGAGTGGGATGACAGAAAGATGGAATGTTTGTTCCACATCGCGGCAGGTTTCGGAGGGTGACAGAGAGAGTGAAGGTGAGTTTGTCTCTGACAAACACGACTCGCCGTGGATGTCATTCATCACTTTGTAGGGAAGCTGAACGGGTAAAATGGTATTCGGGAATTAAAGAACATTCCTTAAGTTGGGCGGGGTTACGGTTTAAGGCGCGTTCCCACGTTGCAATTTGTGTTATGCAACGTGTTGCATAAAACAAACTGCAAATCTGATGTTGCAAAGCGAATGTGTTCCCACGTTGCAACAGTTGCAAACAATTTCAAATCTGGCGAGAATATTTTTCCGAATGCGCGTTTAACGTTGCTAAGCAACATATTTCGTTCTGCGACTACTGGCGGCTAATCGTCAATACGGCAGCGATGATGATCTCCTGGAACTGGCAGCTATCGGTCTACTAGCCGAGCGAGAGGAGCCAAAACCCAAACGGTGGTTTTGGGTACGACCGTGGATCAGGAGACGGCAGGAACTCGGCGCTTACAACGCTCTGATGCAGGAGTTGGCGGCCGAGGACCCCGATCATTTCAGAAATTTCCTTCCAATGCATCGCACCAATTTTGAACTTTTAATAATTACTGAACCTTTCGGTGTCGCCCTGGGGAGAGCTCGATTTTTTGGGGGATTTCTGTGTCGATGCCATTATACTTCCGCGTTCCGCGTTTACATAACGACGCAATGTTTTTTGCCACGTGATAGCGCAACGCGTTCCGATTGGTCGGGTTCATGCCACACGTTGCAAGAAAATAGAGCAAGTCCTATTTCATGTAACACGCATCCAACACGTCGCATGCCACAAAAGTCTGTCCAACGTCGGGGTTCGCACGTTGCAATGTGTTGCATGCCACAAAACTTGGGCCACAAATTGCAACGTGGGAACGCGCCTTTAGGTAACTGTTAGCAAAGATAGTCAAAGAATGACACGCATTTTGCCAGAATATCGGATGTGTTTACTGGCAATGTACTGTATTTAGCAAACGATTAATTCTTTTGACGAGACAATTCCCACAACCAGAATTTTGACATATTGGTGCGCTTCATATAATTGCATGAAAATTGAGACTTAAAAACGTTGCTCTAATGACCGGAGACAAATTCCTTATACTGAATGTTTCGGCATACTCGGCCATTCAAGCTAAAGAGGATTGTGGTTCTAAATAAAACAAATACCTAGTTCAGTAAATTGTTCAACACTTTTAGGCCAACAGCATGAAACTGTAAGACATGATACTGAAATAGTAGTACAGTGAAACTCCTCTAGAACGAAACCTACATGGGCGAAAATACCCCTTATGTGAAAAAATGTTCATGCATTAACACCATTCCCATTCTCCTGCCCCCCATACGACGAAACCCCCCTGTTGCGTTATACGAAATCATTTTCTCTGCTCCAGCCTCGCGAAGACATTCACTACAACAAAGTCTTACCCAACAGCGACCTCTGCTGGTTCGTTCGGAAATGGCAACAGCAAGCACCACACTGGTTTAAAGCTAACTGGAGCGCATTAGCGTAAGGTTTTTAGCCTTCGAGAGCTAACTAGGCCATCGAGGACTACGAAGCGTCCCGTGGCTGTTTTTAGCATGATAACAAGTAAAGCATTCGAGGAAACGTTCGTTTATTTGAATGTCCGTCGAGCCACGGGACGCTGGGATAGGCTCCAGCACCCCCCGCGACCCTAGTGAGGATGAAGCGGTTCGGAAAATGAATGAATGAATGTGTGTGTGTGTGTGTGTGTGTGTGTGTGTGAGCTCCATATGGCTCTGGACAAAGCTGCTGGGACACCAGCATGGCAAAGTGACCTCATAAATCAAGATGGTTATTCCCCCATTGCAGAAGGACACTTTTACTGTCAGCGTGTCACATAAAGCAGTGATTCAAAACTTGTGGGTTGGTTCCCAAATGTGGGTCGCGGGCAGGTAGCAAAAAAAAAAAATACAGTATAATAATCTGCCTTCTGATAATTGCGGCCTGAGGAATTAACGGGATCCATGTGTTGAGGAACACTCAGTGGTAAGGTCAAGTATATCTGCATTTTATCGCAGACAAAAAGACTGATGATGAAGAATGATATAGGCAGCACCGTGTGTTGTATATCCAAGCAAACGTGCTTGGGTCCACCAAGTTTAATGCATGCATAGATGAGGTTAAGCGGTCTTTGTTCAGCGCATACTGCCAGAGATGGGCACTTGACCCTATTTTGCCGTCCATCCCCAGTCTAAGACCTGGGCACCCTTCCGTCATCGTCCCTCCGTCCTTATTCATATAATATCCGTCCGCCCCTGTCCGTCCTCGTCCTTTGGAAGCGCTTCCATCCTTGCGTTTCAGCAGTCCGCCTGAAAGAAAAAGCCGTGATTATCATCAACATAATTTACATATGAAGACGCCTTCTTGAGTACGTCGAGACCGCATCCATATCGGATGCAGCAGAGTGAAGCAAATTGTGAAGAAGCTTCCTCCTTGGAGAAATATCGAGCAAAAACTCACTGGATTAATGTGGAATGATTGCTTTCGATTGTAATATGTGTCTAGAGGTGTACGAACCAGAGTACCAAGGAGTTAAAGTTTTTCTCAATACCAAGAGAAAGCTGCATTTCAGAAAACTGGAGGATCCTGTGGCTGCAAACTATTCAATTCATAGACTGGACTGAGGACTGATTAGGATTGAGCACCATCATTTCATATCTGCTAAATTACGTCATTTCCGGACTATAGAGCGCACCTGATTATAAGCCGCACCCACTCCATTTTTAAAGGGAAAAACATTTTGTCCAAGGCATAAGCCGCACCTGTCTATAAACCGCAGGTGCCCATATTGTGTAACATGACATATTTACATAGAAAGACGGTACACAGGCGGCCGTGAGAAAAATCTTGATATCGCCTGTGAGAAAAATCTTTATATAAGCCGCGGCTTATAGTCCGCAAATTACGGTATAATGGCCATTCTGTTTAGCTTGACCTCTCTGTTTGGAAATGTGGAGTAACTAAGCAGCAATTCCGGAATAATGGCACGGTGACATTGACCTGCGGTGCACACCGTCTCTATGCTAATTAGAATTTTCTTAATTAATTAGAATTATTATTTGTAGTGTTTACCTTGGCTATTTTCCTCTAGAACTCGCCAGCAAATTAAGAGGAGCCCTACAATGCGGTCCCACCGAGATTTCACGTGATTCTCAGTTACCCGTATATATATATGCAAGAAGCGCTAGCTGTGATGATGAAGTTCTCCCTTCTGTTGACAATGGCCCAAGCAGGTCTCGCCATTTTCTCTCGACTGTAAGCGCCAGGCTTCGCTCTGAAATAAAGATGAATCTATCTGCGGTCACTTTGTAACATCTTTCTCGCACTCAGCAATCCCATAAGGATCAGAAAGTTGCTTTCCATCAGGCAATGCTCGTTTTTTCCAAGGAATTTCAAGATCCTTTCCAGTGACTCAGCTTGTGTACAAGTTAACGTACCCTGCCATTCTCTCCGTGCCAACAATGCACCCGCATCTTGATGACGTCATCTTTGTTGGCAAATTCCAAATGTATCTATACAGAACCTAATTTGGATGTGTAGTATTGAGATGAAAATGTTATGCTATGATATGAAAGTGTTTGTAGTTTGCTCCTGGAAGCATCATAAACGAGATGGACATCTTGGGGTTGAATTCAAAGGGCTTCTTGATGATGGTCTAGAGCAGACATGTCCAGGAGGGCCACTGTCCTGCCTGTTTTCCTGTTCTCCTGCCTGCAACACACCTGATTCAGATGATCAGCTCATCAGCCAGCTCTGAAGCAGCATGCGAACGATCCTGATGATTTGAATCAGGTGTGTTGCTTCTGGTCTATAGACTATCAGAGGAGTAAAACAGAAAGCTCGAGGGATGCTCAGACTGTCACGGTAGAAGACAGGAAATAGCGTTGTGCTGGGGCATGTCAGGCAGAACTGGGCCACTGAATTCAACCCTGGAAAAAAAACAGAGATGGGTGAGAAAAAAAAAGAACAGGACTGGCTTGGAAGCAAAGATTGAGCAGGAATGTGAGATGAGGCAGAAGGAGAGGGCTCAAATAAAGTCCTCTTATGGTGAGAGAGACAGTTGGGCGTCTCAAGCCTTTAAGCAAAAAAGAAATAGTTCAATCTGGAAATGTTTGCCAAAATGATGACTGTGTGCTTTTACCATCAATAAAAGGAGACTACGTACTCTCGATCACCCATGGTTATCTCTGGCCAGGTGACATACCGTGGGAGATGATGATCTCGCCAGATAAATGCTAAGACAGTCCGGTTCATGTGCCCACATATATCTTTATGTCTGCTTGTAAGACATTTTAGTCACTGATAATGCAGTTGCGGGGCTTGTTGCTGAGCTTTTGATGTTGTAATAGGCTTGCCTGACTTTAATGCAGGCGATATGGATTCAGTTCCACTTGGGTGTGAATGTGAGTGTGGCGGGTTGTTTGTTTCTTTTTGCCCTGCGATTGACTGGAGACCGGCGCAGTGTGTCGTCATCTTTTGCACAAAATCAGCCGCGATAGACTACGGCACACCGTGACCCTGAACTGAATAAGTGGTGTTTTAGAAATTAGATTGAGGAATGAGTGGGGGTAGGGGGATTGTTATTCAGGTTCTGATTTGATTTCTGACCACTTTTTTCATTTCAATGTGGTATTTAATGAGGGTCACAAATACACTCAAAATGAAACCTTCAGTGTGCGGATGGCTGCAATGTAGTGCCATGTGATGGATACAGTTGAGTTGAGATGGCCGTAAAATAATTGATTCTTTTTTATTTCCAGCCTAATCACTCTTCATTTACCCCCTGATGTTAATCTTACTGGGGTTCTAACCTCGAGCTATTAAACCCTGATTTTGACTGTAAAATGTCACATGCTCAAATAGCGTTGCAGCTCGAGAAGTGGGTCCATGGTACAACGGTCAGATTTATTTGGAGAGCAAAGATGCAGCAATGAGCTTGGTGGAATCACATCTGAGAAGATGAAATCGAGAACAAATGTGGCAGTTTTGGAGAAAGGTGGAGTTAGCATGTTCTCCCCGGGCCTGCGTGGGTTTTCTCTGGGTGCTCCGGTTTCCTCCCACATTCCAAAAACATGCATGGCAGGGTAATGGAACACTCCAAATTGTCCCTTGGTGTGAGTGTGAGTGCGGATGGTTTTTTCGTCTATGTGTGCCCTGCGATTGGCTGGCAACCGGTTCAGGGTGTCCCCCGCCTACTGCCGAAGACAGCTGAGATGGGCACCCGCCAGCACCCCCGCGACCCTTGTGAGGATAAAGCGGATCAGAAAATGAATGAATGAATGATTATGGATCGATGAGTGCAACTTTATGAATGGCGCTTGAACTCTGGCGAGCGACGAGGAGGAGATTGGGCACTGGGGAGAGAGGCGTCTAAGCGAATAAATGATCAGGAAGTACAGTCGAGTTTGCTGTCCCCGATTCCTTCATGGTCCGGTTGACCAATCCGATGGCTATTTTGATGCACTGAAAAAAAATCTTTCAACTTTTTTTCGAAGGAGGACGTTCATTTTCAAGAATAAAAAAACAGTTTGACACGATTGAGTTGATAATATTTTGCGAGGTCCAACGGCAGAGTCAAAAAGAAGTCTGAGAATCAAAAAACGTGTTGAGTCTGGACTCTGGGACTGAGCCCTGGTCTCATTAGTTCCTGAGTACTGCTCGCTGAACCCATTCGACATCTCATGCAGTGCCGGGCGATATGAAAAGTCTGTGTAGCATTATTTTGTAGATGATTTTTGTTTCTCCAGACACTCATTAAATTGCCTGCCATTTTGCTGTTCAAAGTTGGATACGCTCCACCCATAGCACAGTTCCAGCGAGACTGATGTGAAATTTGTCCTCAATCAACCAAGCACTCAATTCCGCCCTGTCACGACGTTAGGTTAGCTTAGCCTTTAGCATGGCTTCTCCATCTTTCCCTCTCTGTTAATTATTCCTTGTAATCCCTTTGTGTGAAGGTTACTTGTCGGAAGTGTAACTTATTTGCAGCCAATTTGGCCGTGATTACAGACTTGACAGATACGAGTCGCATATGGGCAAAAAAATTAAAAATAAAATCGGCATTGAGCTGCAGTGTGAACATAGCCTTATTGTGCCCCAGCTTCATAGCTAAACAGTTTATCGGACAGTTGTTTGTTGCAGCAATGCAGAGTACCGTATCCGCACCTTTATTTAAGAGTCTTCTTAATGCTCGAGTGAGGAATGACAATGAGACCTGGAAGGGGGTGATTGGGAGGAGCACCAGAAGCAGAGACCTGTTCTGTTACTGGACTTGTGTGATAGTCACGGCCTGTACAAAACGAACACCGTGTCCGTGTGCACTTGGCACCAGAACCCCCCCAAGCCACTGTTTGATGATCGACCTCGTGATCGTGTCATCTGACTTATAGCAGCACGCCTTTGACACTGGAGGGAGAAGATAGAGGCGCAGCTGTTCACCCAACAGCACCTGACGGTTTGTTGGCTCCGATGGAGGGGGAATACGTCGGTCCGGCCTGGATGAGGCAAATGTGTTGTGAATGTCCGATGAAAACGTCTGGCATAGTCCCCAATCAGATGGAGTTTCAAGTCCTACCTCAGGCCGAACTTCGCTCACGTCCTTGAGGAGGCAGGGGGATATTGAGCCAGAGTGGATCCTGCTCCGTACCTCCATTGTTGAGGCAGGCCAAATGGAGCTTTGGCTTTAAGGTGGGCAGTGCCTGTTGTGGCACCAACTCCAAACCCCTTTTCGGACACCGGGGGTGAGGGCTGTCTTCTGACTGAACGAGTCCTTTCGGGCCTTTATGGCCTGTGGTTCTCTGGAGTCAGTTGATGAGTACGGCCAAGTGGAACGGAGCTTTGGTGATCGGTGAGGCAAAAGTAGTCGTTTGGTGCCATCATGGAGAATGACTTCTGGACAGCTTCAAAGCAATTCTGGTCCATCATTCAGCATCTCGGGCAAAGTCCCCCGTTAGCATTATATACGGGTGCGGCTTGTGTATGTACAAAATTGGTTTTCCTCTAAAAATGTGGTGGGTGCGGCTTATAATCAGGTGCGCTCTATAGTAAGGAAATGGCGGTAGTCCCAAATGATCCCCCTCATAAATCATGCAAAACATGTCATTTCGTCAAACACAAAATGATCTCGTCACCTGACCTCTGAAATGTGCCAAAAGAGCCTCATTTTAGGGGCTCGTAAACTACGTCCATGTTTGGGGCTTTCGGAGTGGTCGCACGACCGAAACCGTAAGGTGCGGTGTGTCCTGTTTGTTGATGAAACTGGGGTGGAATGAAGGAATGAGTCTCGAAATAGAACGTGTGTGCGTTGTGGAAGCAGTGCACAATTGCTCACTCTAAGCGGGGCTTATAGGAAACATTGCCGGCAGATGTGATGTTAGTCGACTTTCAGCCGTCAAATTTAGCGTTGTGCCAGGCACACATCAAAGGAAACACCGTCAGTTATTCTGAAACGCCCGTGACGGGGCAGAAAGATTAGCCAAACTCCAAGACAAGCGTGTCGAGGCTTGTGTGGCAAAATTCAGGATCCGACAGTTTTTCGACGCTCAAGCGCGATTTATAAATCGAGAGCCGCTCGTCTTTTGTGGCGTTTTCGATGCAATATAAATCGAAAGGATTTGGTAATCATTTACGTTCTGTATTCATGTTTGACGTGATTTGCCAGCTTTCGTGGAAATGGGGTTCCAACAACTCGTCAAAGTTTGACTTCTATTGAAATGCGCACAAGCGGTTTGTACTCCAAATTCCGCGGCCACAAACAAAAGACAGGGCCAGTCCGGATTTTGTCCTGGAAGTCGTATTTCAAAGCTGTCTGATATATTTATGGAAAGCGTCACCAAATGTGGAGCGATCGCCCGCTGAGAGCAGCGTGTTCTGTTTTATGACAGAGAGGATGAGTAAAAATACACCCGGGTCCTGGGAGACCGTCACTATGGCAGCGGTTGCCATGGAGATAGCAAGGCTGCACGTGAGGCGATGGCTGTCATGGGACCCTGGAGGGTTTGTTTCACCCTCTCGTGCTGCTACTGATAGCGCACACATGCACGTTCGACCACAGAACAGCTGCAAAAGACCATCCATCCATCCATCCATGTTCTTATTCGCTTATCCTCACTAGGGTCACGGGGGGGGGGGGTGCTGGAGCCTATCCCAGCTGTCTCCAGGCAGTAGGCGGGGGACACCCTGAACCGGTTGCCAGCCAATCGCAGGGCACACAGAGACAAACAACCATTCACGCCCACACTCACACCCAGGGACAATTTAGAGTGTTCAATCAACCTGCCATGCATGTCTTTGGAATGTGGGAGGAAACCGGAGCACCCGGAGAAAACCCACGCAGCAGAACATGCACAGAAAGGCCAGATCCGGAATTGAACCTCGCACCGCTGCACTGTGAGGCAGACGTGCGAACCAATTGTGCACCGTGCTGCTGCCAAAGATTAATTGAGGTGAAATTCCGAAAAGGGATGACGTGATGATGTCGGTTTACTTGTGCGGGTGTTTGATTTCGTTGGCTATGTGTGCGTAGCTAGCGAGCGAGCGTGCGCGGGTGGCTTGTGCTTGCAGGCACGCTATCCGTTCTTGATGTCTCAGCACATTTGTGTTTTATTCATCGCTTTGAAATGCGCAAGATGTGTTTGTACATCCACATGTAATAAATACTGCCTCTGCCGTGTCCGTCTGCTCAGTCGTCATGTTGCCATGGCAGCAAGAAGAGGCAACGTAGCCAACAACACACTTTGCTCTTTCACTGTTCTATTGCTGCTTATTTTCATCTTCCTCTTCAGATTTATTTATTTATTTATTTATTTATTTATTGTGCTGGGCTTGGACTCATTCAGTTGACTGTATCTTCAAATTGGGTCAATGTAATATTGTATCACAAATCTATCCGAGCTGTCAGTTCACACATGATAAAAATGGTGTTTTGAATTCATTCAATTTTATTGTGTCAAGTGGTTGCGCGAAATTAAATCATCTGAATCCAGATACATTTTAAATAATAGATTATACGTATACTGACCAAAAAGTACCTACCGTCATTTCCGCACATAGAGCGCACCTGATTATAAGCCGCACCCACAACATTTTTAGAGGAAAACCAATTTTGTACATACACAAGCCGCACCCCGTATATAAGCCGCACGTGCCCGCATTAAAACATGTCAACATAGATTTTTACAAAGAAAGACGGTAAAGTTTTAATAATATAACTTAACAATAATAATAATATAACTTTCTTCCCAAACAGTGCCTGTCTGTGACACGGCAGTAAAACGCTAGCAACATGCTAACAACACGCTAGCAACAGAATAGCAATGCGTCCTATGCCTTTCTTTTTGCATTTTCCATGATGAGGGTATGTTGACGCTAATTTAATTGATGCACAAGACAAGAAGTTGCAGTCTTCCTCGACGCATATATTCCACCGCTCTTAATCTTACCTTTTCTACTGGAGCGCCCCCTGGCGGCCGTTAGAAAAATGACACAAATTGGCCGCATCACTGAATAAGCCGCAGGGTTGAAAGTTTGGGGAAAAAAGTAGCGGCTTAGAGTCTGCAATTTACGGTAAATCCAGATGATTCCATTGCGTGCAGCCACTTGACAAAATAAGATCCAGTGAATTGAACACACCGGTTTTTTTTTTCAGTGCACATATGCGTCTCATTTTTACAAATTATTGACCAATCTAAAGTGTTGAAAATGGCTTGCTCTGTTTGACGTTGCAAAGTTAATGGTTGAGCAAACATGCCGTTGAGGGAGGGGGTCTCTGTCTGAGCAGTCCGCCTGAGCCAATTTTCTATTGAAATTCACCAACAATGCATTTAAATAACATTTCCATTCAGCTTCTTCAATTTTAATGCGGTATAAAATGCATTTTATTGCCTGCATTAAACATGCAGCGGTGTGTGTTGTGGAGAAGGTCAAAGTTCAACAGGAAGGCGTTGTTGTTGTTGTTGTTGTTGTACGGCCTTTCTGATGCATTTGAATTGTTCTTTGCAAGCAAATTGATGAAACTGGCCTGGACCAAAATGATGATGTCACCCTTAGCGTTAGATGTTCCATGCCGATCAATTATTGCAATTGAGATTTAAAAATTCCTTCCGTTTAAGGATTGCTTGCAGAAATTGTTTAATCTGTCAGTCAGTTGTACGAGCGATCAGCTGCCTGCGCCCAACGTCTGCGTGTGCGTGGCTTCATGATCCTGAACGATACAAGTGATATCAAAAGATGGAACTCAATGGCTGCTCTTCTTTTCTTTTTGCCCCTGTAGTACAGTGTCTGGAAATGACCACAAAAAGGAAGCTGATTGGCCGGCTGGTGCCATGCCGTTGTTTTCGTGGGGAAGAGGAAGTGATCTCGGTGTTGGACTACTCTCACTGCAGCCTGCAGCAGGTCCCCAAAGAGATCTTTAGCTTTGAGAGAACTCTGGAGGAGCTCTACCTGGATGCCAACCAGATTGAGGAACTACCCAAGGTAAATTGCAATATGAAAATGTCGGATAGATCACAATTCTGAGCTTCAAATTCCATTTGCAGCTCGAAATTGAAGTTTGCCTGCGCCATCTGCTTGTATTTATTTATTTATTTATCTATCTATCTATCTATCTATCTATCTATCTATCTATCTATCTATCTATTTATCTATCTATCTATCTATCTATCTATCTATCTATCTATCTATCTATCTATCTATCTATCTATCTATCTATCTATCTATTTATTTTTGCTGAGACAATTTATCGTATTTTCACGACCATTCGGCGCAGCGTGTTGTTGGGCACGCCCACCCTTCACTCATTGGCGGACTTCCGCATGCCTGTCGTCACTCACGCCCGCCTTTTCTCTATATAAACAGCGTGTCGGCTCTCAGTCAGGCTTTGGAACTGGGCTCATACACTAGACGCTCCGCATTCTAAGGCGTCCTGTCCATTTGGGAGAAAATGGAAGACTTTTAATGGCGCCTTACGGTCGTGAAAATACGGTAATTAGCTGGTGGCACTGAAGTTTTTGATTTGCAAAGTTTTCCCTGCATTCAAAATCGGTACGACCGAGGATGTGTGATGGTTGGCAGGCTTGTCTGGCTATGAACCTCCTCGCTAGGTTGGGACACAACGGTTGAATCATCTTCCCGGGAAAGCTACGGTCTGCGCTAGTTTGATTGATTTTATTGACGTGTTCATGTGCATCACGTGCAGGTGTTGCATATCGCATACGAGCCAATAGCGTGTCGTAATGTTCCATGTTGATGTTAAAGGAGTAGAAAGTACAGATATTTGCATAAAAATGAAGAGAGCAGAAGTACAAAGAAAAATAATGACTCCTTTCTACCATAGATAGGTATCCATAATTTCTACCTAAGTAAGGTAACAAAGTATTTTAAATTCATTAATCCAAAAATGGGACGTCGTGTTTGGTCCCAACCCATGTCTGCGTCAAGGTTTGAACTTTTGAACAAGCCACTTATCAATTTGATTGAAATTTTTTTTAATTTGTGTTGATTATGATGTGTTTTTTTCAGGAAAAGTACAATGAGTAAGACATTTGTGTTGATTCGAAACTCGTTTGTTATTGTCAAAACAAACAGCGAATGGGGATTTTGAGGTGCAAGTCCGAGCTGTACATTGATAACAATTTTGTACTTTCATTCCTTTCGGCATTTTTGTTGCCATTTTCTAGTCATAGTTCATATTCCAAAATGAGTTTTATTTATGCACACGTAGTCCATTGCACCGGTTTCCACTTTATCCAGAGAAAACACAAGCTGTTTAATGGTTTTCTGGAACACCAGGTGGCGTTTGACCCAATTATTTTTTTTTTTTCCTTTGAAATAAAAATCAACCTTGGTCTGTTTGACGAAATGTCCTAATATGACTTGTTATTCTTCCTGTTTCTATAGCAACTCTTCAGCTGCCAGGCCTTAAAGAAGCTGAGCATGCCTGATAACGACCTCTCCAACCTTCCAACCACAATTGCCAGCCTGGTTAACCTCAAAGAGCTTGACATCAGTAAAAATGGTAACGACAACACAGAACATAAAACAAATACTCACCCCCACTAGATTTTGGGACCCTTTACAATTTCAACACCAAAATGTGTGCCATAACTGAACTATCCCGATTAGAAGAAACTGTGACTTTTATGTCATTTTAATAAATTTATGTTTATTTGATATTACCAGTAAATTCTACTTCTCCACCGCTGGAACAGCTCGAGAGCACAAAAGGCAATTGTATTTTTTCTTCAACTTTAAAGATCTTGATTTTCTATACTGCCATAACGTTCTAATTTGGAAGACAGAGGAATTGGAAAGGAAGGGCGGGGGAATTAGCATTAGCATTAGCATTTCGATTTTCCTCATAGATCCACAGTCCTTTAAAAACTGCAATTCAAAACCTCAGAATGACAAGAATTTGACAACTTTCAAACAATCAAACCCTTACACCATAAAACGTGAAACCGTCTGAATCGCGCGTCACCCCAAAAAAGTTGTCCTGTCGTCTGCTTTTCCTGTCTCTGATCTTTTCTACCAGGTATCCAGGAATTTCCAGATAATATTAAATGCTGTAAAGGCCTGTCAGTGGTTGAGGCCAGTGTCAACCCCATCACCAAGTAAGACATCACCCGACATCTTGGAACAAACGATAACATTTTCATGTTTGTGCTGTGATCATTTCGCCTGTTTGTTGGAAAGCAGAAGAAGTACAGCATTGCATCCTTGCATGGAAAATGCGTTTAGTCTAAGAGCAAATCTACTACAGAAATCGTGACTTAAAAATCACATCCATGCTGTGGTTTTTCCTTCCGTTGTACAGTGTACTGCATTTTACAGTGCTCACTCGATCGCGTCTTTTGCCTTCCAGGCTCCCAGATGGCTTCACGCAACTCCTGAATCTGACTCAGCTCTTCTTAAACGATGCCTTCCTGGAGTACTTGCCAGCTAACTTTGGCAGGTAATTCCATGCATGGTAATCAGCGTGCTGTGTCGTGAGTGGCGGCCATTTTGGAAGGTATTTAATGTTCCAGTGGCTTTTTTTTTGTTTTCTGTGTTTTTTTTTGGAACGATGCATCGGTTTGACACGCCCACATTCGTCAGCAACGGACCTGGAAGTCCATTGTGATCAGTCGTCTTTATTTCAGGCTGACCCAGTCCATCACTCCGTTATCGTTATTTTGAACGTGCTTCCTTCATCACTCAATGACATTTCATCAAAATGATTTTAGGGCCGTCAGTAAAAAGCTAATTACGAGGGTTAGAACACCATTTTATTCATTTAGAAGCATTCATTCATGTTCCGAACCGCTTGATCCTTACTAGGGTCGCGGGGCGCTGGAGCCTATCCCAGCTGTCTTCGGGCAGTAGGCGGGGGACACCCTGAACCGGTTGCCAGCCAATCGCAGGGCACACAGAGACCAACAACCATGCACGCTCACACTCAGACCTCGGGACAATTTAGAGTGCTCAATCAGCCCGCCATGCATGTTTTTGGAATGTGGGAGGAAACCGGAGTACCCGGAGAAAACCCATGCAAACTCCACACAGAAAGGCCGGAGCTGGAATTGAACTTGATACCTCTGCAGTGCGAGATCGACGCGCTAACCACTGGCGCACCAGGCCACCCGACGTCTCTACTGTGAGGCGGAAATACTAACCAGTCACCCATAGTGCCGCCCACATAATACTTTATGCTAATTGAGTATTCTTAATTGCTCTGAGGTATGAGAGTGTGAATGGTTGTTTAGCCATCTATTTTCCAATGACTCAGTTGTGAGCTGTGACTCTGAAGGGGATCTCTGTGGAAATGGATGGATGGATGGATGGATCCAAGTCAAATAAGTTTGACTCGATAAAAATGGAGAATCGGATCTTTAATTTCCCATGTGTATAATTTCGGATGCCGTTTCAATTTAAAAAATGAACTTTGTGATCTTTCTTTAGTGGATAAATCATAAATAATATTACATATACAGTACTGTATTAGTTGTCTGAATATAATCGCGAATAATGTATGTTCGTTTTAAGAAAATCGTCTTCGATTTTTGTTTCTTGTTTGTTTTGGTAGACTCTCCAAACTTCGGATCCTGGAGCTGAGGGAGAACCACCTGAAAACCATGCCAAAGTAAGACTCAATGTGTGTCTGGTTTTCCTTGAGATTATTTAGTCCCCACCAATTTATTCAAAGCTCCACTCTAGGACTGAGATTTACGTGCATGCCTGACACGTGTTCTTCAATACTGCTGAAGCCATTTAGTGTATGAATGTAACCTGTTTAAAAGGCTCATGTATAAAATCGTGCACGCGTTTTCATCATTGCCATATTATCATAAGGGCCGCTAATGGAGTAAAAATCACTGCATGCACTCAATCTTGTGTACCAATCTGTTATTCCATTCCGATTTAGTTTCAAGATAAAATGCTTATGACCAAAATGTCTGACTCACTCACTCCTCAAAGAACTGTGACCTTCCCATGGCAGGGTTTGGATGTTTAGGGCTTTAAATCACCCAACGCAAGCCAAAACACCACTCAGAACCCCGTGCAATGAGAAACACAAATTGGACCACGTTTTTGGGTCAGTGGGAACCCCGCAGGCATGCAGCAGCCTATCCCAGTTGTCTTCAGGCAGTAGGCGGGGGACACCCGGAACCGGTTGCCAGCCAATCGCAGGTCACACAGAGACGAAAAACCATTTACACTCACAATCACACCTCGGGACAAAATGTTCAATCCACCATAGAGTAGATGCTTATGGAATGTGATATAAAACCGGACGGAGTACCTGGAGAAAACCCAAGCAGACACGGGGGAGAACATGCAAACTCCACACAGGAAGGCCGGACGAAGGCGCCCTGCACCTCTGCACCAGACGGGCGCCACAGTCAACCTCCGTGCCGCCCTTGCACACTACATCCAATACCTGAATCAGCCTGATACCACGTTATATGACATGCATGCATGGAGGCAAACTGCTGTTATCAAGATCATGACAAGTGATGACAGCCACAGACATAATGGAAAATTCATATTTGAACAAATACTATGCTAGGTTTCCATACATACTTTTTTCAAAGTCCCTCTCAAGAATACCAGCCATTTGTCATCTTGAGGCCCAAGCTAATTGTTGGGATAACAATAATAATATTCCGACACTTATTAATCACCTGAAGGTGGACTGCTTGATTGTAATCATTGGAAAGATAGAATTGACTTGCACTCAAAGTTACCAAGCTTTCTTGTGATCGTCGGTGTCTGCATTCTCTCATTCCAGGTCTATTCATCGACTGACACAGTTGGAGAGATTGGATCTGGGTAGCAATGAATTCTCTGAAGTGGTGAGAATGTGTGCTGTTCTATTTAGCAGGTGGTTAAATAATTAAAAATTAGAGCTGTCAGTTTAGCGTGTTATTATTGGCATTAATTTAAATGAATTTTATCGGGATCAAAAATTTTCTCGCGAGATTAACGCGGCAGATAAACCGGAAACAAAACAAGCGCGCTGCACAGGTTCCACGCTCATGTCTGTTTTGCCAGCCACGGCAGCGCGAGACACCGAAAACGGATACTTAAAGAGTTTATGAATGGAAAGTTTACTTTTAAAAAGTTGCCAGATGGTTCCACTGACAAGTCCAAAGTGACCTGGATGTTTTGCAGTCAGTCGTAAACTGAGCTATCATCATAGCACGTCGAGTCTGAGATACCACTTAATGGCCAAGCACACAGCTGACGTGGTTACTCCGCCCCCTCGTCTCAGACAGACAGCTATGGATCATTTCAAAGCGAAGAAAATGGATAACACGACGAAGAACAAATTTGCTGAAGCCGTAGCTAAATGTATGGCTACTGCTTGCAAGCCTGTCAACATTGTCCACAGCTCCACTCAAGCTGAAATAATTTGCATTGCATCAAACGACTCCACTACGGATTGCCAGCGAGAGCCTCCATTACAAGCTATGTACAGAGATTGTACGTAGTAAATATTTGCATTTTGAACATAGAAAACTGATCCACGATTCCATGTTGATGAGAGCATTAAAACGGGGAAAAAACAGGACAAAAAAAATATAAAATAAATTTCGAAATGATAAAAAAATGTGTGATTAATTGCGATTAATTATGAGTTAACTAAGACATTTGTGCATTTAATCACGATTAAATATTTTAAACGTTTGACAGCACTGTTAAAAAATATATCTAATATAGATAGGATGGGAAAGAGAATCACAAACAAAGTCGGCAAGTCCCATTTCAGGGGCGGCCTCCTTCGACATTCCCATTTCAAAAACCGGCGCAGCATATGATGAATCTTCTGAAGACATCGTCTCATGAAGGAGTAAGGCATGAGTTCAGCCGGACCATGAAATGGGACACAGTGCCATGAGGGGGCTGAGGGAGAGAAGACCGGATGGAAGTTGACAGGATTTGACATCTGGGTCAGACAGGAAGTTCGCCGCATGGTTTGCATCCCGCCAAGAGTCTCGCCCACTAATTTATGTTCACCATGACTCTCATTGTGAATGTGACTGGTTCTACTCCACCATAACAAGTGTCTTCTCTTCATCATGACGGTGTAATTTAAAATTAAATATTATTATCTTTGTAAATGGAGTTTTAGATAGTTTAGAGGCATTTCGATGTAGTGTACCTAATCAAGCAGAAAGTGAATGTCAATGGTCACAGTAAAACGTCATTTGAAATTTGACTCTGAAAGTTTCTGGCCCAAAAATATTTTGGTCCGTTTTTTATTTTGTTGACATGTGTGGTCTATTTGCATCTTAGCCAGACGTGTTGGAGCAGATTCACAATCTAAAGGAGCTGTGGATGGATAACAACTCTCTCCAGTCCATACCTGGGGTAAGGACACGAATTATAATGATATATATATTTTTTCATTTTATAGATGTGGTTTATCTATGATTTGCCTTCCTTATCTCTCCGACTCTGCAGTCACTAGGAAAACTTCGCCAGCTGCGCTACTTAGACTTAGCTAAGAATCGTATTGAGAATTTGGACACGGATGTTTCAGGTTGTGAGGCCTTAGAGGATCTTTTGCTTTCCTCCAACATGCTTCAGCATCTCCCTGACTCTATAGGTGGGTCCTCAGACACACGTGCATTATTTTATGATACAATAGAAATAAGAGCCCTTACAGACCACAGACCTCCATCTACAGCAGTTCAAACATTTTTTATTTAACAATACAGTTGTGCTCAGAGGTTTACATACCCTTGGGGTACGGAAACTTGTAAGCACCACTGTATGCCTGCCAACTAGTGGTGAATGGTGATATTTACATTTGTGCTCATTAACTCATTCACTCCCAAAGACGTTTTTATACGTCATTTCAGACTTGGTTTAGAATTGGCTGCTACTGAATGAGACGTCTTTGCATTTGCATGGCCTGACAGGAATGTTAAAGAAACTGACAACACTGAAAGTGGATGACAACCAGTTGACCTCACTGCCGGGAACTATCGGGAGGTAAGAAATCTCCATGAGCATTCAAGTCATAAAGGGCCAATTCAAGCCACGTAGATCAGTTTTTGCTTGCTAGTTCATCACTCGGTGTTATTCTCTGGAGGGTTTGTACTTTCCTTGTTTACTACTCTCTGTTATTGTGCTGGCTGATGATTTGGGGGCGATTCTGTGTGTTGCTTTTGCTGCGTTTGCCGTGGCATAAGTGCGAAGCCCAAGCAAGGGTGAGTAACTTTAGAACATGGTTTCTTGCTTCAGGGATGTGTTGAGAAACAAGAGAGAGATGTTCGGTTGCGTCACAGATACAAACACACCGTGAGAAAAAAAAAAAAAAAAAAAGATTGCATCACTTCACGCAAACTAAACACATTTTTGTTTGAGTGCACAAATGTTTCCTCATGATTTCTTCCTGGAATGTTAAATTGGTCTTAAAAGTCCTCACAGACGCAACGTTTCTTTGCATGTGATGGATCAGAGCACAACACAATGGACTCCGCTGGAGACAATAAATAGAATAGAAAAGTATATTGGAGCACTGATATTGCTTTACTCTTTACAGTTAAATAACTTAATTGTAACATCAGGATGTAATTGCATTGTAGCAGAGATAAGTTGTGATAAATTATTGACAATATTTTAATCTGCCGTGCTTTTGCTCTGAAAACTGAATTTGACATTTGAAACCCTGAAAACAATGCACCTTTCTGAATAAGTCCCTGGGATTAACTTCAATAAGCAAAAACCCCCTGTTGTGAAAAATTTTTTGCTGCAAAACATGATTTCGTTGTAGAGGAGTTTCACTGTATGAGCATACACTTATTTCTTCCAGCGTCAGAGCTCTTCTTGTCTTCGCTGCTTGACATCCAAAGGTCCGTTTTGTAGCCATTTTAGCAATGCAACGTTCTTGCTGCATCCGAAACTAACAATAACAAATACTTCCTGGACTACTGCGCATGTGTAAACCAGTGTGGTGGTTGTTGCTTTTGCCGTTTCCGAACGAAGCAGTCGAGGTCGCTGTTGGATTAGACTTTGTTGTAGTGAATTTCATCGCGAGGCAAGAGCAGAGAAAAAGATTTTTTTTTTTTCGTTGCATGGGGGGCAGGAAAGTGGGAATGGTGTTAATGCATGAAGATTTTTTCACATTAGGGGGTATTTTCTTCCATGTAGGTTTCACTGTATTCACGTTTCACCTTTAATGAATGCAACATAATTTATCTTGGCAAACAACTCTGTTTGCCTCCTCTGTCCCAAATATATGAGATTTATATTATTTGTCGAGAGTAATCTAACTTGCAAAATATAATTTGTGTACCGTTCATGGAATGTGTATGATCTCTATCCTTGCAGCAGAATTGGTGCCAATCTACCATTTTTTTAGGTCTATACTTGCTTAAAAATGTAAAATATAAACACATAGGAACCTCGAAGGTCGAAGGTTGAACACAGTGCTATCCGCGATGCGATTCAACCACCAAATAATCTGTTCCAAGGTCGAACTGTCAGCAAGAGGCTGAACAACTCAAGACTTTTGGCAGTCGTCTGAAATGATGAAAGTCAAGTCAAAGTCGATTAGTCGATGACGTTACAGATTATTTTGGAAGCACGGTACAGCTAACCTCAACCTTTTTCAGACCGCAGATGTGTTTCACACGAAAGACGCATTTCGACGCACCGGCAAAGACGCAAATGCAAATAAAATAGATTGATGGGCTTTCATACTTTAGCGACCAAGCTATTGGTCTTATTTTTGGTCAAATGTTTCCACCCGCTTTTGGCAGACTCCTGCAATAAGTACAGGTATGACCGCATTGTCGTAAAGCTCCACAAATGTCACATTGTTGCCGTTTATTGCGATATGAATCCATTTCTCCTTACCACACAGTTGTTGCACACGCAATATTGGGCAAAACATGTGCCATCAAAGATTTAGGTTCATCTCGCGCCCGCTCACGCTCATTCTCCCACGGTCCCACCGGTATAAATATCATAAGACGGCAATTGAAATAGGTCGAAGCTCGCCGCCTAAGCGCTATTCTCATCCGGTTAATTCGGTGCTCGCTGTCCCACCCAGATGTATGAAGACAGTGTTGTTGCCTTGCCGGCTGCACATTTCATTGCTCCACAGAGTGTGATAGTCTGGGGGTGGCAGCTTCAGTGAGTCAGTTCCTGCAGTCCGCCATGTAGACGGTGTGCCTCTCTAGCACTGAATTTGAAAGGAAATGAGAGGACTATTGCGAATTTAGTGCAAACCACCTGTTTCTAATTGTGCGCATCTGCAAAACTACCAATCAAAACAAGGAAACTCCACCCATGCGCACAGCTGCACTGTGCCTCGCAGTAGACTTGGCATGAATCTAGAGCCCTTGGTGTATTATCACCCCTAGTTAGGTTGATCTCTGCACTCAGGTATTTCTGATAACGCTAATATCTCCCGCGATCTCATGCATGTCATTCCCTCTATTGCCCAAAGTGTTGAAGACATCACGAAAAGCCAAATATAAAACAATACAGAGACAGAGTCAAGTTAGTACTCTAGCACTTGCTGCTGAAATTATCCCCTTCAGGAACAGCGGTTCCTAAAACGGACCGTTTACCACGTTATCAGGGTTAAGTTTGCCAAAGCGGGCATAAGTTATGCTTGACGTCAGTGACGACGGTTCAAACTCTGAAGTGGCATGTCCCTTCAGAGAGGCATTGCTCGTGAAACATTTCAGTTCAATTATGAATGCTTCTAATTCAGCGACGTTAGCTTGAGTAGCTCCACCGTCCAGTGGCTTAAGCAAACTAGGAAAACAACAAATGAATAAATACCGTCGGTTTGCAGAGACTCGCGGCATGAATATAGATAGTTTCAACAGATCATTTGTGGCTGCTAAACTGGAAAACAGCCATCTACACACGCCTTAGAAATTGGATACTGCATGCACATGAATGTGATAAATTGCTGAGTCAGGTGTTAACGAAACTTGCTCGACCTGACTCATTTTGTATCGTTTTCCAAAAAGAACCTCATGTGCTGTATTGCTCATTTAGTTTCTCCTCTCCTGCCTGAGGAGATGTACATTTAGTGACTAAGCAGGGCTCTTCTTAACTCATTCACTCCCAAAGACGTTTTTAGACGTCTTTTCAGACTTGGTCCAGAATTGGCTGCTACTGAATGAGTTAATGAGCTTCTGTAGCACCTATAGAGGCGTACCGCAGCAGGGGGAAACATTGCAGGGCCTTCTTTGCTTCAGTGTGACACCTGGCACTGCTTTAAGGATTTGTGGGCTGGTAAGATATCTAAATAAAGGATAAGAAAGTCCCCCCCCCGCCCCCCCTCGCCCCTCCTCTCCTCCGACCGTATGGTGGCCCAGATGGTCCAGGCTGGTGGGAATAATAACGGCAGACTCTTGCAATGTTAACACTAACAGTACTTGAATGTAAAACTGCTGGGCTCATTAGCATGCGTCTGCCGTTAGCCAGGCCAGCGGTGCTCAAAGACACGTGGGTCAAAGGGCCTCGTCGAGCCTCGTCGAGCCCCGTGGACATGACTGTAAACATGTTCGGCTTGTCGTCGACGCACACATTTTTAAATGTACGATGGAGGATCAAAATCGAACTCAGATTGTCATAAAGTCCTACGAAGCCTGTGCAGTGATTGATCATGAACAGATTCATGTGATGATTGATTGATTCTTAAATGTGCTGATCTGTGACTTTTCTTTATGATCTTGCTCTGAAGGCAAATGAAGAGCTCCTTTCCAAAAACAGAGACAATCAATGCACAAAGAATGAAGACACACAAAAATGGCTTTTGAGAGACTAGCATGTATTTGCACTTTCTATAAGTAATTTATTCACCGTGCAATCCACCGTTTACGCAGCTCAAGAATGTCGCTTTTACCTGTCTTTGTAAACGAACTCTCCTCATTGTCTTCAAACAGCAATAAGTTGAAGGATGGTGTTGATTCCAGCAAAGCGATGAATCTCTATTTTTGTAGTTTTGTGTAGTATCGGCCTGGTAAAAGTAACTATCATCTGCATATATATATATATATATATGTATAAAAAACATTCAATTTAGAATATTCAGTATGGACAAGTTAGAGCCTTCAACATGTTAATAAATCATGAAGAAATATAGCGCCATCTGCTGTATTATTGCATGATTAGTCCCCCAAAATGGTTTTCACATGTAGTGCGACCGCTTGTGAAGAGATTCAGCGCCAAATTGCGACAAATGCATGGTCAAACATTCGGGGTGCAGTGCATCAAGAAGACGTGGAAAAGTGGCATTTCCAATGGGGGGTGTGTGTGGGCAAAACACGGCCCGTTATGGGACTGTTTTTCCTCCTGGCCATTTTCAAATGGAAAGACATAAATCATTCTCAAAAAAATATTTTGACTTTTTTTTTAAACCTTGATAACTAATTTTCACCTGTTTTTGGACAGGTTAGACCAATTGGAGCGATTTCAATGACGTTTTCATAACGTTGCTTTTGATCTATTTTTTAGACTGTTTGTCAACAGTCCAAAAATGGGACACATTTGCCACAAGGGGTAAATTAAACAAGTTTACAAACGGTTTTACACTCGCATTCGAGACCACATTTGGAACTTGGCATTCAGCTCATGATAGTTGTTCCTTCAAATGATTCAAAGCCCTGCAAGGAATATCACCATCCATATGCTTTAAATAATTGTGAGAGTAGGTTTACAGTTTACGAGCTGTGGAATCTTTTTTTTTTTTACGATGATGATTACTTCTTTGCCATTTCTCAACATGTCTTCCACTCAGTCTTTGTCTATTGGAGGAACTGGACTGTAGCTGTAATGAGTTGGAGTCACTTCCTCCAACCATAGGCTACCTGCACAGTCTCCGAACCTTTGCTGCCGATGAGAACTTCCTCATAGAACTTCCCCGAGAGGTGACGATCCAATGGCACTCTTGACGCTTTTCTTCCCGAAACGCAAGTCACTGCCTGAACTGACCCCGCCATGTTACGTGTGCGTGTGTTCAGATCGGTAACTGTAAGAATGTGACAGTGATGTCACTGCGCTCCAACAAACTGGAGTTCCTCCCCGACGAGATAGGACAGATGACCAAACTACGAGTCCTAAACCTCAGTGATAATAGGTATGCACACACACGCCGACACACAGACAACCGTAATGGAAACGCTTCATCAATGATTTGGTCTTTGCTCTTTCCGCCTCCGGTTGCTATGGCAACTGGCGAGTGTGTTGCCATGGCGACGTGCTCTGCGGGCTGTACAGTACGTGGGCAGAGAAAACGTCTTTTTTTCTTATTCTGGCTCCCCCTCCCCTTGCCTCTCATTGTCAGGTTAAAGAATCTCCCGTTCACCTTTACTAAGTTGAAGGACCTGGCCGCTCTCTGGCTTTCTGACAATCAGGTAGCTCGAAAAATACACTCCTGTCGACGAATGCAATACCGTTAATCGGGTGACAGTACACAAGCAGGATTTCTGATTGCATGATCAGAAAATACCAGCAGTGTTGATGACATTTAGACTGCAACTGTATTCCTTTCATAGGAACCTCTGCAAACGATTAACCAGTAATGCAAATGAATTGCCACCAAGGATTTTGTAAGATCGATAATACGATGTGGTTAGGTTCATTTATGTTTGTACGTTTCGGTATATTAATAAATAAATTTTTTTTTTACACGTGACATTGCTTGAAAGCTGATCTCGACTATGTCTGTCATTGCAGTCCAAGGCTCTGATCCCCTTACAGACAGAAGCCCACCCCGACACCAAACAGAAGGTTTTGACCAACTACATGTTTCCTCAACAACCTCGTCATGATGAGGGTACAAGCTGTGTGTGTGTGTGTGTGTGTGTGTGTGTGTGTGTGTGTGTGTGTGTGCGCTCGAATGTGTATTATGCGTATGAATGAAAATCTGATGGCAGAAATGTGGAGTTTTGAGCCTGTCATATGTCATGTGATAATTTTCATATGAGGAATAAGGCAAAATGTAATTACCGTCATTTCAGCACTATAGAGCGCACCTGATTATAAGCCGCACCCACGACATTTTTAGAGGAAAACCAATTTTGGACATACATAAGCCGCACCCGTATATAAGGCGCACCCGTATATAAGCTGCACGTGCCCACATTAAAACATGTCAACATATTTACAAAGAAAGACGGTACACAGAGAGAGTTTTTTCAAAGTTTGAATCATATAACTTAACAATAATATAACGGTGCCAGTGACGCGCAGTAAACGCTGCCATGCTAACAACACGCTAGCAACAGAATAGCAACACAGTATAACAGCTGCTAAAAGAACATAGCGGTACTTGTCAAAATCACGCTGAGTAACAGATCGGACAGCTGGATTGCAGTTTGATGCATCATCTGCCTTTCTTTTGCATTTTCCATGATGAGGGTACGTTCACGCTAATTTAATTGATGCACGAGACACGAAGTTGCAGTCTTCCTCGACGCATATATTCCACCGCTCTTCATCTTACCTTTTCTACTGGAGCGCCCCCTGGCGGCCGCTAGAAAAATGACACATATTGGCTGCATCACTGAATAAGTTGCAGGGTTGAAAGTTTGGGGAAAAAGTAGCGGCTTATGGTCCGGAATTTACGGTAGTACAAATAAGCGCTATCACTAGAGTGACTTTTAAAAAGATGTTTTCATGAACGATAGTCATAACAGTCGCTGATGGTATGGTGGTACACTCGACTGATTTATGTGGGGGGGCAGCGTGGGATAGGTTCCCACTGATGGCGTGGATGTGGGTGTAAATGGTCGTTATTCTCTCTATGTGCTCTGCGACTGGCGACCAGTTCAGGGTGTGGTCTGCCTTCCACCCAAAGTCAGATGAAATCGGCTCCAGCAACTCCCGCGACCCTCTTCGGGATAAGCGGTGCTGAAAATGAATGGATGGATGGATGGATAATGAGAACATGAATACAATAATTTTCTCTTCCCTCTTACCATAAAATGATGGCTTCACGTCGTTTTTCAAGCACAGCATATCTGCCGATGAAATTGTCTAAGGAGTTCATTGGCAGTTTGACAACATGGCGCTTTGCTTTTCGGTTGTGTGCAGATTATCAGTCGGACAGCGACAGCTTTAATCCGACTCTGTGGGAGGAGCAGAGACAGCAGAGGATGACCGTGGCCTTTGACTTTGAGGACAAGAAAGAAGAGGAAGACAACTCCGGGAAGGTCAAGGTCTGCCTTTTATCTGCCTGTGCTGTCTGTCTGTATGTTCAGTATGTACCTGGATGTCTATGTGCATGGGGGTGGGGGGTCGTTTGGTTCCACTGGATTTACATGTTCATGGTTTGTGCATGATTAGAGTGAGCAGATCAATTTTTATATTTTGCTGGAAAAGTATACAAAAGTATATCAGTTGACCCGATTTTAATGTTTTTTTTTTGTGTGTATGGACTGTTCTGTCCAGGTTCACCGTATATTGATTGTGAGTTCTTTATGCTTTTTCTTTGATTCACCACCACATTGGATTCTAAATCAAACTTGGAATGGGTGATGAGGCTTTCCAAAAAGATTTCATTTGCCACATTTGACTGGATTACAGCGATTTTCAATGGAATACGTTCAATGTTCAGACCCGAATGAAGTGCCCGAGGCTTCAGAGATGACGCACATCCCAACACGCTGAGATTTCTTCCACGAAAAATGTTTGACGGTCCTACACAGCACGGCCGCTGCCTTTTACTTGTTGCTTGTTTTGTGCATCTTTACTGCCCCTCCCTTGTGTCTTTGGTATTAATAATAATAATAATAATAATAATAATACATTCTAATGTAACATTGCCAGTAAAAAAAAAACTTGGAAAGACTCATTACAATTACACAAAACGTGTAAATACCTGATGTGTGCTTTTACTCTCTCCTCCATTACCAAACGGTGGAACAAAATTTTACGTTCCCCTTCTTCAATGATTAACTCCTTCACTCCCAAAGACGTTTTTAGACGTCTTTTCAGACTTGGTTTAGAATTGGCTGGTCCTGAATGAGTTAATGTGCGTCTTTGGGATTAGTGAAGATTGTGTTTAGTAATTATTTATTTATTTATTTCTGTCATTGACTTGCCGTTTGAAAAAATATATCGTTTTTGTTTTTTTTTTCCACTAAGAGATGTGAGGGTCAATATGATTCTAAAATCTAAAATGCCCTCCTCCCAGTTTTGTAGCATTTGGCAGAATGTGAGTCAACCACGTGGCTCAAGAGTTCATCTTCATCCTTCAGCCAAAGTCAATAAACATCAACGAGCCCGCTTCAGCAGCAGCCTGATGCCGTCGCGCCATAAGTGGGGGAAAGAGTCATTAGCTAAGGGCCCGTAAACGACAGAGGACCAAGTTGTAGAAAACGGACCAAATTGTATGCATGCACGGGGCCTCGCAAATTAATTAGAGCACGTCTCATAAAAATGATGATAATCTAAGTGAATTCACCTTTTACCTCTTAATATCAAAACTTCAATCAGCTCATCTGGGCCCTCTGCGAGAAGTCGGAAAATAATAGAGCAAAACAAAATACGTAAACAATGCTTTCTGTTCAATAATTCAATTACCTCAATTTGACATCTTTTTGCCATTAATATTGCGCTACATGTTTGTATAGTGATGTGATATTTTTTGTGATGTTTTTTTTTTTTGGGGAGGGGGCAATTTGACATTTCATGGATAACTACAATTATATTTTACCATTAATCGATTTTTGGTTCGATAGCATATCGTGTTAAACGCTGCTGCCTACTCGGCATCCGTTGCAGCCTGGTATCTTATTCTCTTATTATTTGTCAACTGCGGGCATGTGAAGCACTGCGAGGCACTTTTGGGATGTCGGTCTTTATGAACTCATTCACTCCCAAAGACGTTTTTAAACGTCTTTTCAGACATGGCTGCTACTGAATGAGTTAATAAGTTTGACTTGTCTCGTGAAAAGCCACATTTACTTTCATATTGGTTTTCATTCTGAAACAGTTTGGGAATGAACTGAATGGCGATTGGATTCCACAAACGGAGACAAGCAAAATCCGGGCAAAAATAGTGAATCACAAAAAGCGCACCAACAAAGTGTGAACAGAATATGCTGGTCAAAAAGAACCAGGAAAACGGTACATTAACAAAAAGCACTTGCAAGGAAATAGGAACCCCGAGATACATATAAACAAAATGACTAGAGTCCAATTTCACCAAACAAAAACAAGATCGAAGACAAAATGGATACAAGGTGAGAGGTAAGAGAGCAAAACTGACAATGACGAGATCAAGAAAACACTTGAGCAAGGGCAGCAACAAGGTCAATAATCCGACAGAGACGTGGGATGTTGGCAGGCCTCACAAATACATGGCCAACTCGATGACAAGATCGCCAGCCGGTGTGCAAGCTGGAGGGAAGGCCCTCCTCTGCCACCTGCTGGAGACACACGAGAACAGGATCGTGACACATTCTTCAATACTGCAAACACTCTAGTTCTTTTTTGTGCGTTTATTTTATGTCATAATTTTTCATTTGCATACATCTACATCTGAATGATCCTGCTCTATTTCCACAGGTGGAGATAAACCTAAAACGCTATCCCACACCCTACCCCGAGGACCTGAAGAACATGGTCAAGTCAGTGCAAAGCCTCGTGGGTAAAAATGTTCACACCGGCCACGGTCACCAGCACCATCTTAGCACAGGCACTGTCACCTCAGCAGTGACAAACATGGAGCTCACGCACCACAGTAAAGAGCCCTATGAACCGCCGTGGCCCCTGCCGCCCAAAGAGGTAGAAAAACGCCCAGTCCTTACACGCGCCGCATCGTGAAAACGTGAATTGATGCGTCGTTTGCTTTCGTCTGTGCTTACTAGGTAACAGACAGAGAGATGCAGGACTTCTCTCAGGCTCAGCTTATGGATCAGGGATCCATGCATAACTCTGGCATTGACATCCCAAAGAGGAAGGACAAAGAGGACCTGACGGAGAGCTCGGAGGTTTGGAACGCAAACATTTGCCCCAACCGAAAGCAGAAATAACCATTGATATAAGGCCACTTCTCTATCCCCTAATGTTACTCTCTTTGAAATATTTTAAGACAGAAAATAGTTCATTTTGTGATCAAACTCGAGTCTTGATTGAGGAAGTAAAGAAGCCCTCAATCAGTTTTTGTCGGAGCCTCTGCCCAGCGTGAAAAAGGCAACCATTACTTGCTTCTGTCGCTCTGTTTTTCAATGTACGACACCCTCAACATGCAGGTGTGTATCGTGCTGGTGTGATGGAAGTCCCCTTATAACTCAGTCACTCCCAAAGACGTTTTTAGACGTCTTTTCAAACTTGGTTTAGAATTGGCTGCTACTGAATGAGTTTTAAAGAGCTCCGCATTTTTGGTGTCATAATTTGTTGGAGATCCAATTTGACACCAAACAGGGTCAAAATGATATACGGTAGATGCTTGTTTAACATTTTAGTTTCTCGACACGGATCATCCAACGATGCTTTGCCATGACTACCGATTGACTTCCAACAGGACTCGATGGGCGGCTCACCCAACGACATCCGCATCTCCGACATGAGGCCCACCCTCGTGGAGCCATCCATGTACAAGCCCAAAGTGGTGCTGCTTGGCAAGGATAAGAAAGGTGCTGGCTGTTTTACACTGAAACACAAAGGCATGCAGGGCTTAAATTTAACATTTCATCTGGTCTGCGATGAAGCACTCGGGGCTTGCTTGTAATAGTGCCCATTAATTAGTCCTGGAACAGTGCCACAAAGATTTCTTTCAGAGTTGAACACTGAGAGTGAGGGAATACCATAATGCTCCGAGAAATTAGTATTCTCTAGGTCAGATAGGTCCGTCTTTTATTTTGACATTTGGATATTTGTTTCTTAAATGCCTCACTCACTATCGGTGACATGTTTTCGAAGGATAGAGGTGCAAGGTTCCATAAAACATCCTTACTCATTTGAGAGCAAACACGGACAGTCGTGCAGTCCTCACCACTTTTCCCCTCACACGCTTTGTCGTTTAAAGCAGTTTGAGATGAAAGAGGAGACAATCAAAGTGTCCTTTCGTCAGTGGATCAGAGACGTCACGCTCAAAATGTGCACACGTCGGCTACAAGCTAAGTTTCAAAGTCGACAAGACGCTGTAGCATCCATTGACGAAAAAAAGAGATTGGTTCACTTCTCCCGTCCCGTGTAAATCATTTTCAAAAAATGTTTGCAATTGGCTATAAATGCCACAAGATGGCGACAGAACACTTTTTTTCAAATAGACGAGACAATGGCCTGCACACCAAAACTGCAAATAGGTGAGTTTTCAGTGAATACCAGAAGATCGGTTCCCAGAATCCCCCGTAAAAAGCGTGAAAAGGTGCAAGTCAGACAGGAACAGAACGTCATCCGTGAAGATTGAAAAGGGAATTGAGCTTTTTTGACAAAGGGAGGAGTACAAAGTTCCCAAGGGTGAAAAATTCAGAAGACGTTAGCAAAATAAATACTCAAGTAAAGTTCTGATATCTGAAAGAAAATCGACATCAGTGCGGTAACAGAGTACCGTAAATTCCGGACTCTAAGCCGCTACTTTTTTCCCCAAACTTTCAACCCTGCGGCTTATTCAGTGATGCGGCCAATTTGTGTCATTTTTCTAACGGCCGCCAGGGGGCACTCTAGTAGAAAAGGTAAGATTAAGAGCGGTGGAATATATGCGTGGAGGAAGACTGCAACTTCTTGTCTTGTGCATCAATGAAATTAGCGTCAACATACCCTCATCGTGGAAAATGCAAAAAGAAAGGCATATGACGCAATATGTTGACATGTTTTAATGTGGGCACGTGCGGCTTATATCCGGGTGCGGCTTGTGTATGTGCAAAATTGGTTTTCCTCTAAAATGTCGTGGGTGCGGCTTATAATCAGGTGCGCTCTATAGTGCGGAAATTACCATATTTGTATTTCATGACATCCACCTCTGTTTGTAAGCAAGTAAGGTAATTTCTTGATGTGTATACATCTCTCTCTCCCTCTTTCTCTCTCGCTCTGTCTAGAATCTACAGACGAGGAGGTGGATAAGCTCCACTGTCTGAATCACAGTGGCTCCTCGGCCACCTACTCCGATTACTCTCCCTCAGTGGGCTCCTCTGGTTCCTCCAACCCACCCGTGAACACTCACTCACACCCACACCCTCACTCTCACGCCCACCAACACAACCCTGCCGTGCCACCACCCAACAAGGACCAGGCTCCTCAAACACACTGGACCAACAGGTAGCCACAAATGTCCAATCATGGCTCATGTTCGGCGCCATCTCCGTCGCTTTCTCACAGCCATCCATCCTCTTTTCATTCAACTCCATCGTCTCGACTTGAAACTCCTTCATCTGTCGCCCTCATCTATCCTCTGTCTTGTCACTTTGCTTTATCCATTCTTTCCAAGACCCCCACCCCGCAACCCCAAACTTGCATGCCTCTCTGTCTTTGCCATTCTCTGCTTGCTGAGTCAAGAAGCTCATTAGGATGCTGCAGGCAGGTCACAATTCACTCGTTCTCCCTCATCTCTGTCCTTCCCTGTTTTAAAGTTGACCAATCCAAACATCAGTATCAGTAGTACTCTAAGTGTGTTGAGGTGAACATGAAGCTTGTGCGGTGGCTCCACAAAAAGTAAGGCAGATACAACATGCACTGTTGTATTTATCTAAAGCAACCGTTTTGAGTCTCAAGACAGAAATATGTTTGAATTCCGTACCAAAATAACATCTCCTTTACTTACTATCTGTAATTTCTGCACTATAGAGCGCATCTGATTATAAGCCGCGCCCACTACATTTTTAGAGGAAAACCAATTGTGTACATACACAAGCCGCACCCGTATATAAGCCGCACGTGCCCACATTAAAACATGTCAACATATTGCGTCATCTGCCTTTCTTTTTGCATTTTCCACGATGAGGGTATGCAGTCTTCCTCCACGCATATATTCCACCAGTCTTAATCTGACCTTTTCTACTCGAGCGCCCCCTGGCGGCCGTTAGAAAAATTACATAAATTGGCTGCATCACTGAATAAGCCGCAGGGTTGAAAGTTTGGGGAAAAAGTAGTGGCTTATAGTCCGCAATTTACGGTATACTTATATATTGTATTATACAGAATGTGTTTCTAGTGAATAAATCATGGTTGTTATCATAAATGGCAGCTCCACCCTCAATCAAAATCAGCTCGTGTTAGCTCCAGCATTGTGAATGAACGCTGACAAAAAAAGAACTGCTTTGGCTACGTGGGCACACATTTGCAAACTGCTACTCAGGGAGATACAAAAAACCCTCAACATCTTCATTTTTCCCCACTCCAGCTTTCCTTCCTGTATTTTCTTCAGTGGCGCTATCGCTAAACCATATATCATGGCCAGCCTAAACAAAAACCCAACATGGCCAGTTCAGCAACAGATGATGTTGAGCAGTTGAACACTTATTGCCAGAAAGAGTCTTCTGGTTCAACCCTTGTCATCATTTGACATCCCTCCACCCATCCTGCTGGTTCTGATCAGCTTAATCAATAATTTGTGTTTGTCTGTGTGTATTATTCTTTGCGCCAGACAAATGCTATCTTTTGTTAGGTTCAATGTCAATGAGAAACAACAAACTACATTCTTATTGGAACAGAGTTGGTTTCAATGTCATCCTTGATCCTGATTTAGGCTGGCCCAGTCTTTCCCGAAACCGATTGACTCCAAGCCCCTGCTGTCGCAAAGAGAAACTCCCCCATCAGGGACTATTCAGCAACGCGGAGATCGACGCCCGCTGAGCGAGCCTTTCGACTGGGCCGAGGCCCCTCACTATGACAACACCGGATTTGATGCCGAGGAGTCTCCCCTAGACCCTTCATCTTCTAACACGAGCCAGGGTAACCCGTCGCTGGGTTCCAAACCCCGGAGCCAGTCCACACACGGCCGCCGTCCTCTCCTAAGGCAAGAACGAATCGTGGGCGTCCCGTTAGAGCTGGACGCACAGACACTCCCCTTTCACAGCAACCAACGATCCACACACGACAACGAATCCCAGGCTTCTGCGCAAGCTTCCCAGAATCCTTGGCAGAATTGGACCCGTACCCCAAGCCCCTTAGAAGACAGGACGGCGTTTCCCTCCAAATTGGACCTGACACCAACCTCAAGTCCAAACCCAGACCGCAAGGTGGTGGACCCAAGGTAACTGAAGCAGGAGATGATCAATTTTACTCCTCGGTAGTTTGCCGCTTTCTGTTGCGTGTGTTTTGGATGCGAGTTATGGTTGAACTCAACCGAGTGTTTACTGTGCAAAGAAGAAACATGTTTCAAGACAAGCATTCACACACCGTTGCGCTGCAGATTCTAACTTAGTCACAGAACATTTCTGTCTGTAACATTGTACTCTTTGGGCTTTAATACAAACCAATCCAAAATCTTTGAGGGGATTATTGGGCAGAAAAGGGATGTTCTGCCTATGAAGGCGCATACGGCACTTGCTAAAACATCCAAACACTAAAGAATTCAGCACTGCTATGCCTCACAGCCCATGGGCAGCATATTTGCATGCTACTCTATCTGGGATTTTTGATGATGTATATTAACCAGTTTTACAATTGTCCATTTCTTTCTTTGGGGATTTTGCCTGACCGAATCTTTCAAAACTCACTGAATTTCTGGGAAAATTCACATTTTTAATGTCAATCCCTCCATCAATCTATATTCCCTTCAAAGCCCATCTGAAATTGGGAAGGAGGCAGGGCACACTCTGGACTGGTCACTAGTCAATCCCAGCGCACATTTAGACAAACAACCATTGACACGCTTTTGTGCAATGCAGAATATTTAATTAACCCTTCAGGCTCCTTTTTGGTATGTGGGAGGTACCCATGCCCGGTAGTCTAGTGGTTAGCACGTCGGCTCCACAGTGCAGAGGTTCAATTCCGGCTCCGGCCTCCCTGTGTGGAGTTTGCATGTTCTCCCTGGGCCTGCGTGGGTTTTCTCCGGGTACTCCGGTTTCCTCCCATATTCCAAAGACATGCATGGTAGGCTGATTGAGCACTCCAAATTGTCCCTAGGTATGAGTGTGGTGTGCATGGTTGTTCGACTCTGTGTGCCCTGCGATTGGCTGGCAACCGGTTCAGGGTGTCCCCCTGCCTACTGCCCGGAGACAACTGGGATAGGCTCCAGCACCCCCCGCGACCCTAGTGAGGATCAAGCGGACCGGAAAATGAATGAATGAATGAATGAATGAATGAATGAATGAATGAATGGAGGTAGCCATTCTCTATTCATTAATCATGGCAGAGACTTTTATAACTGTGCCGCTGTTGTCAACCTGACCTCTTTCTCCTTCTTGCCACAAGGCGGGAGCAATCATCAGGGCCTCTTCCTGGCAGCTGGTCATACCACAATAATCAGGGGGAGCAAAACAGAAAGGACCAGCTCGCTGTCACCGGGGGCAACAAGGTAACCGTGGTCATGAGTAAAACGTCTGACCGACTGTCTCCCATGATGAAAGAAACAAGGTCCAAGTTTAAGAAATCGCAAAGCATCGATGAGATCGACATTGGCAACTATAAAGTCTACAGGTATACTTGTATATATTACCGGTACTTGCATTACCTGCATATTTGTACAGAACTTTATTTTGTCTTTTCTACACTTGCTCTTGATCTCTAGTATTCCCATGGACAGCTACAGCTCATCCATTGAGCAGCAGAGCAGTTTAGACCGCCAAGAGCTGCCGGGTTCCATGGAGCAGACCAACATGGCTCGGTCGCAGTCTGCACCTATGTTAGATGAGGAGCTTGGAATCCCAACGCATGGCAACCACAACCAGCAGGGGCACAACCAAAAACCCGCAGTCCCACATAAAGCCTACCACTTTGACCAAAATTATAACCCCCAGGTCAGCAACATGCATTCACGGGGTCGATGCATGTTTAAAGCTTGTATCACACTGAGTGGGGGGGAAATACAAGCCAATGTTTCCGCACGTAGCAAATGTTTATTCCTTAGGCTTCATTCAAGGTCGCAAAGACATTTGCCAGACAGTCGTAAACGTGTTTTCTTGTCGCCGGTATTTTGAACACATTCAAAATGATTGCGACCACGAAAACTGCTGCGAACATTTGACGAAGGTCTTTGCGACCTTTTGCAACCTTTAACAAACCCTGGCGGAAAAACAACATTTGCTACATTCCCAAACGCTCACAAGCCTTCACCACTCAGTGACAAACCACCTTAATAACCCTTGTGCGTCATCCCATTTTTCGAGCACAGTGGAAAAAACGTTCAATTATGGCATCTTGGCTTTAAAGTGTAATACCAAAGTCATTTCTGAATATTTTTTTTCTCTCGACCACTCAAACTGTTCAGTGGCGTCAACAGTCCAAAAATGGGACGAATTTGCCACAAGGGTTAAGGGATATCATAGCGGGTTTTAAGCTTGACCGCATTTTTTACAATAACGTTCAGGCAGGTTGATATTTTCTGTCCTTTGCAAATGAAACATAACTCACTGTCAATAATTGTAACCAACCAGGTGACCATGGACAGACGGGCCCCTCCTCCTTTCCCCAATACACCAGATTATGTCAACCACTCATCAAAAGCATTGGAGTACATCAACCAACCTGGGAAGACATTACCGAAGGAGTTGGTGAGCCCTCGGTATCGTGCTTACCCACCACTGGAGATGTTCTCTTTCCCGCAATCGCCAATCGGTCCGGATGGTTCCGCCAGTCAGCAGCTGCAATCAATCCCATCGCAGCGTTCTCGACCAGGGTTTTTGCGGAGAGCAGACTCATTGGTGAGCTCTACCGAACTAGCTTTGTTCCGTAGAGTCCACGAGGCCCAGCAGGAAGCCCTGCAAGAAGCTCAATACAGACAGCAAGTACGGAATGAGAATGCATTATTACTTCCGATGTCATTATCCAAGTGATGAAACCAATTTCTCTTGTGCAGCATCAGGGGGACCCTCCTCTTTATAGTCGGGCCCTGGCTTATTCCACCCCCATGGACCATTCTGCCAACATGGTAGACAACCAGAGTCAAATGATGCACAACAAGAGAAATGGACGCTACGACGACGACTATCCCAGCTACCAGGAACAGAAGAAACCTATGATCGGTTATCCGACCAAGAGCTTGACTCAACGCCGCCCCCTGTCTGCTAGAAGCTACAGCACTGAGACCTATGGAGCATCTCAGGTGTCTCACCTCAGTAAATATCATAAATGTTAGCGCCACTGAATCTGCTGTCGTTTGACGGATAATCAAATATACTCAACGTGCAGTCTGGTTCCTTGTCAGTATCTGTTTAGCCATACAGGAGTGATATTTAAAAGGACGCGCAGTCTTATAAAGTCAATCCAATTGACTGTTACTTGACCATCAGGCACGTCCGGTGTCGGCTCGCCCCACCATGGCGGCCCTCCTGGAAAAGATGCCTCCTGACTACACTCTGGCAACCTGCCCGGAGAAACCTTCTGACGACACCATCAAAGTACGACCTGTAGTATCGCAGAAGCCTGAAGACATCACCTCCAAAATGCCCGCCGATTGGAGGCAACAGCTGCTGAGACACATCGAGGCCAAACGCCTGGATAGGGTATGTGGAAAGGGATATGAGACGTCACACTTACACACACGCACCGCGTACAACGTATTGAGACCCTCCCTGTCTGTATCGATGTAAGTTTGGTTTATAGACTTGGCCAGATATGCATGTGCGTGTCTACTCCACACTAGCACGTCTTGTCAGCCAACCTACTGCATAGTCACCATGACGTGAAATGGCACAATCCAAAATTTTCGAGATAACACCTACAGAACACTTACAAATTCTTACAGTTAATTCAACAATAATAACTCACTTATTTAACCCTTGTAATATATTGGAAGGCTTGCCACGGTGTTTGTTTTAGCAGAAATAGAACAATAAATAAATAACAATGATTATCTTATGGGGCGGCGGCCCGGCGGTTGACTGGTTAGCGCATCGGCGTCACAGTGCGGAGGTGCAGGGTTCTATTTCGGCTCCCTGTGTGGAGTTTGCATGTTCTCCCTGTGCCTGCATGGGTTTTCTCCGGGTGCTCCGGTTTCCTCCCACATTCCAAAAACACACATGGCAGGCTGATGAACACTCTAAATCAGGGGGCGGGAACTCTGGTTCCTCGAGAGCCATATCCTGCCTGTTTTAGGTCCTTCCCTACTCCCAACACACCTGATCCAATTGTACAAGCCTCGACAGAGCTTGCTGATGAGCTGATTGTTTGAATCAGGTGTGTTGGAGTAGGGAGGGAGTCTCCTGCCCCAAACCAGATGTCTGGTGTAGTCCAAGACTGACCTGTAAGCAACAGCGTGGTGCCACAGGGCATGCAGAAAAACCAGACAATGCAAAGAAGTCCGTAAATCCCGTAACTGCATTGAATTTGGAAACTCTTCTTGCCATTTTTTATCGTGCTGAATGATTTGCGCGGCACGGTATTCGACCGGTTAGCTCGTCTAGCCTCACAGTGCAGAGGTCGTGGGTTCGATTACAGGCCTTGACTTGCCCTAGTGTGGAGTTAGCATGTTCTCCCAGTGCCGCCCAAATGCCAGAAACATGCATGGGAGGGTCAGTGATCACCCGAAATTGTCCCGAGGTGTGATTGTGAGTGTGAGTGGTTGTTGGGCGGATAAATGGATTTGAAAATGGATGGATGGATGACTTGCAAGACACGTTATACGAACACTCAACACAAAAAGTTGCTCCCCTACTCGTCAACAATCCTAATTGGCTATTGTTCCATTTCACGTCACAGAATCAGCGAATTGGCTGAACTCTGTCTTGACAACACACGCAACAATTTGCAACTTGTTCATCTTGACCAGGTTATATTGTTACCATTGTCGGCACGGGCCTTTTTCTGAGCAAACCCCACCAGCGACACACCCCACACCACCGGATAATCACTCAGGATAATCCGAGATAGCCGGCAGTAGTTTGCTGACTTTGATCTGAAAAGGGGGATGCTCCGATTCAGTCTAACTGTACAGGATGTATGCGGCTACCTTGCTCAGATGATGACCGTTTGTGTCCCTTTTTGGGACTTCCGGGGATCACCCCCAAGACTGTCTCCTTGTGGGACAGAGTGAAAGGGCTAACAGCCAGGCATTTGCAAGTACAGAGATGTTAATGTCGTCAGTTTGGAATAACGAAAAGGGACACCGTTGGTCACAATCCGGAGCACCAAAAACTCTGGTACTGCTAGTGTAAAAAGGGGATTGATTGGAGAAAGCTTTCTCCAAAGATTGGTCAATTTTTTTCCCCCCTTAATTGGACAACAAGAGAATGGGAGACATTTGCAGTCAGGAACTTGATGAGTATCCCATGCAAAAACAACTTTTAGGACCCACAAACAAATGTGCTTCTTGTGGGAATGACATTGTCCACCAATCGTTGCTCATATGACACAATATTCACCGTGTGTATGATCAAACACTAGCTAACATTTTTCTGTGCTTTCAGTAACTCTGCACTATTCTTGGGGTTTCCTTATCAGTGTTCTCGATGTGTGTCTGGAGTTCAGTGTGTCCTCCCCAATGCCGCAGTGCACTCTGTGTCGGCTAAGCCTCCCATCTCTGTTCATTCACCCATGTCATGTGATGTTGTCTTCTCCAATCAGAGTGGTGTCCTAAAGCACAATACGCTCACGCTGGGCATGCTCTGTCAGGGCGGGGGTCACGGCCAGGGGCGCAGCAGTACTTTGAACTTTAACGTTTACAATAACGCTAAGCTCGAGCCCCCTGCTGGCCGCTGGCTGCCACTACCTCCTCCTCCTTCTGCTGTTGCTGTGAGTACCCGATGAGAACAGTGAGCCCCTGGCACTGTTTTGTATGGACATGCAGATGCAGTGG
This sequence comes from Hippocampus mohnikei, assembly GCA_026261675.1. NCBI lineage: Eukaryota > Metazoa > Chordata > Actinopteri > Syngnathiformes > Syngnathidae > Hippocampus > Hippocampus mohnikei. The sequence continues at coordinate 20,949,020 of JAKGUB010000332.1, read as the reverse complement.
TACCTCTACTTTACGAAATTTAACTGGTTCTGGAAGAAATTTCTTAACTAGAAAAGAGTCGCGTTTTCCATGGAAATGCCCAAATTCGTTCCACCCCCGCCCCCCAATTCAGACATTAATGTTTCCTAACGCATAAAAATGCATCAAAATATGTACTAAATACATGTTACAATTAGATTATTGCACAATAAACGAGAGCTCTGCATAATGTCGAAAAAAACTAAGAATGAAGAAGAAAAAATAAATAAAATATCGTCAATTCCGGACTATAAGCCGCTACTTTTTCCCCAAACTTTCAACCCTGCGGCTTATTCAGTGATGCGGCCAATTTGTGTCATTCTTCTAACGGCCACCAGGGGCGCTCGAGTAGAAAAGGTCAGATTAAGAGCGGTGGAATATATGCGTGGAGGAAGACTGCAACCTCTTGTCTTGTGCATCAATTAAATTAGCGTCAACATACCCTCATCATGGAAAATGAAAAAAGAAAGGCAGATGACGCAATATGTTGACGTGTTTGAATGTGGGCACATGCGGCTTATATACGGGTGCGGCTTGTGTATGTACAAAATTGGTTTTCCTCTAAAAATGTAGTGGGTGCGGCTTATAATCAGGTGCGCTCTATAGTGCGGAAATGACGGTAAATTAAACTTTTAACTGCATCCTCATCGTTTTTTTGCCCTCTTTAGTCCATGTTCTCTCTCAGAAGTGTTTTTTGTACGGAACTGATTGAAGGACGTTTGCCTTTGTCGACTTCCAACAATCCTTCGAAAATGTCCGAGGCAAACATCAGCATAGTGAGCGAATCGCCCGACTGCTGAGCACTTTTTTTGGGGTGATTTACATTTATATAAAACTATTGGAACACATACAGTAGTCCCTCTTAGCCAATTGGATGCCAGGATGATGCTGGGTAATAGCCAATGGCAGAGCAGCTAAAGTATGTTGCGTTCAGGGTTACTCGGAACTGCGAGTAACAACCCCAGACGGTATTTTTTTTGCCTTTCGTATCTTGAAATGTCTTCCGTAACAAGAGGCAATATTTTCCCGTCGAGTTTCGTAACTTGGGAATTTCGTATGAAGAGACGTTCGTAAGTAGAGGTGCCACTGTATATTAAACAAAGAATTGCCGAATTAAAGACTGAATGAACGAATGAATAACGTGTAATATTGTTTACACCAAATGAAAATCACTTTGACAACAATGACAAAGTAGAAAGAGGTCAACACACAAAAAGCATGTTTTTCCATGTCGTAGTCAGCACTTTGTGAGTTTTCATTCAGTCTATGTGGATTCATGATTTGATGTTTGACAAGAATGTATTCTTTAATGCTGTATCACATCCAACTTTTATGTGAAGGACTCGAAATGGTGGGACAAGACGAAAGTCACAGGCACATTATCTATCCGGTGGCCGAAAGGAACAATCCCTGCTGCTGCAAACACAAAAATTCTGGGAAAAAAACCCAACAACAAAAGAAGATGCAAAAAAAAATGAAAACACACATGCAAATTGAAAACCACACCAAAAACAACAAAAAAACGCTACAAGTAACAAATCCTGCAAACGGGGGTAAAAACACTAACTAACAAAAGAAATGTTGCAAACATTTCAAACCTTAAAATAAAAACAAAACAAAAACCCAAAACCTATCAAAAACGACGGAAAGAAAAAAAAGAAGGAATCCTGACAGTTCACGCCACTAAACGGAAGTCTTCCGAGCCACTAGGGGGAACCGCAGGACCAGTCCTGTGAGACCACATCCTGCCCATATTCTTCCATTTACCTGTTCCTATTTCGACCATGAAATTAGATTTACTTGCATTCATTAGATATCATCCAACCTTATAAATAAACACGGTTCAAGCCATGTAACAACGCTGCTCTACAATAATGTCAATGATAACATGCATGTGTTTAAAAAGACATCAAGTCAAACGATTTCATTTCATTTTCTCCAAAAGATGGCCCCTTACAATACCTACAAATCAGGCAGTCCCGTTCAGGTTTTTCCAGAGCAGGGGTAGACAGCTCTGACCCTAGAGAGTGGACCAGAGGATCAGGTCGCACAGGAATAGTCCTGCGGTGGTTCAAACTTCCGTTTAATGGTGTGAACTTGCATTCATTTTCCTCTTGCCGTTGTTGTTTTTTTTTTTTTTGAGTGGTTGCGTTTTGGATTTCCGCAGCGTTTTTTGTTTTGTTTTTCGTTATCGTTACATTTGTTTTGTGGTTTGTAATGTTGGCTTCTACTTTGTTGCTATGATTGCGCAATTTCTTACTTGAAACGTTTTTGTGGCATGTGTGTTTTTGTTTGCATATTTTTTTTCAGCAATGCTGAGTTTACAGCGTTTGGCCCTTTGTGGCGTGTTTGTCCCTGTCCGCCACCGGAAACATTACGACTCGTACATACATTTAAATCCAAATTTGCATTTCATGCATTTTTGATACGACATGATGGATATATTGAATTGATGAAGAACACAAAAGATATATATATATATATATATATATATATATATATATATATATATATATAAAAGGTTTTTCTGAATATTTTATGTCAAACGCTTCCACACAATTTTATTTTGGTTGTTTGTTGTTTAAAAAATAATATATATATATGTATTTATTTTGTATGTTATTTATTTTTTATATATATATATATATATATATATATATATATATATGTGTGTATTTATTTTTCTTTATTTTTCAGTTTTTAATATATATATATATTTTTTATTTTATTTTATTTTATATATATATATATATATATACATATATATGTGTGTTTATTTTTATTTATTTTTATTTTATATATATATATATATATATATATATATATATATATATATATATATGTATATATGTATATATATATATATATATATTTTTATTTTTATTTTTATTTTTATTTTAAACAACAAACAACCAAAATAAAATTGTGTGGAAGCGTTTGACATAAAATATTTAGAAAAAACTTTTTTTTTTCTCTTTTAATTGGGAGGGTTTTGAAGTTCAATGTCTGATAAGATCAGCGGTATGAATAATATTTCTAATGATGAAAATAAGTTGAACCTGTAGCACAAGCGTAATGATATAAACATTCACGGTCATTGTGAAGCAAATGATGATCGTAAATCAAAGAGACATGCGAGAAGCACAAGCGCAGGTGAAAAGGTGACTGCAGGTATATGAATAATCATGACTAAAGCTGACAAACAATATATGCCGGAACCTTCCAGTGTACGCACAAAGTTTCTGGCGCAGGAGGAAGCAAAAAATAAATAAGGTTCCATATTGAAGCATACAGGCAAGATGTAAAGGATGCTGTCATTGTATGTGTTTCAGTACACTGATGTCCTCCTTAAATTCTTGCCAAATATTATTCTGTCCCTTGTCTTCCTCCTAGAGCCCTTCCCAGCAGGCTGCCATGCTGGATAACGACCAAGAGGGTGTGTCAGGAAGCAATCAATGGGCTCCCTACTCACTTGGCAGGAGAGACGTCCCACCTGATAACCTCATGAAAAAGGTCAGAGCCGACATCAATGTATGGGAGGGGAGTCAAAATGTGTTTCTCGAAAGCCTCCTTCCAATGTGCACAGGGAGGCCACTCCCACAACACCATGATCGTCACCCCGTCATCCTCTTCCTCGGCCACGACACCTCACCGTATGGTTGGCCAACAGGGTTATGACGGTGGGATGATGAATAAGGGGGTCCAATATCAGCCAGGAATGCCTTTATCGGTCGTTCCGTCAGGAGGGCAATATCAAGGAAACGTGCCTCAAGGTAAATGCTAATCGACTTGATGGGTGGTTGGTTGTGACTACTTGGGGGTTTTCACGATTTCGATAACACTTCCTCGGAAAGTTGAATTGCAGTGCATCCATCCTTTGTTTTTCCCCCATCTAGCGCTGAACACTCCTGGCCAGGTCTACTCAAGTGCTGGCCTGTCCATGGCCCTGTCCTCGTCGGGAAACCAATCCCAGTACAACCTGCACACATCCCACACATCACATCAGCCTTCGCACCCTCCCAACAACCCCCAATACCACAGCAACCAGGGAATGGTCCACAACAACCAGGTTGTTGTGACCACCCACACCAACCCACGGCCTCAGAGCGCCCGTTGTCTTCTCCAAACTAAAGGCCAGAAGAGCACCGATGGTTTCCAAGAACAGGTATTTTTTACGCTCTTCCTTCTCATCTGTCTGTCTAATGCCGCCTCGTCCGCTGCAGTTCCAAAGGTCACTTTTGAAGGTCAGTGGGCGAGAATGTTGCTATCATTGTTTGTTTTGTTTCCGCAGTTGACATCTGCTCGGAAAAGCAATGTTTTTGACAGTTACTTCTTGACTCCAAAAGCTTAGTTGACTTCTGTTTCTCAATTTACGTAAACCAAGAGGCATGGGCCAGTTGACCGGGTTGAGTAAATGAGCCAAAGAATTCTCCAATTACCGTCATTTCCGCACGATAGAGCGCACCTGATTATAAGCCGCACCCACGACATTTTTAGAGGAAAACCAATTTTGTACTTACACAAGCCACACCCGTATATAAGCCGCACGTGCCCACATTAAAACATGTCAACATATTTACAAAGAAAGACGGTACACAGAGAGCGTTTTAATAATATGCTGCATAATACATTTCATTTTGCCAGTCTATCATTCCGAATTTTGGGCAATGATTTCTTTGACGCTGAAGATTGTGTGAATGGTGCTACTCGAACATGAAAAATGTCCATGTTTATTCAATTCCAACTTTGTTGCTTGCAGTCTACTTCCAGTTGTCTATGTTTCTTCTCTCTTTCTAGTTGTGTGTGAGAATAGAGAAGAACCCTGGTCTTGGTTTTAGTATCTCTGGTGGCATCAGTGGTCAGGGGAATCCCTTCAAACCCTCCGACATGGTACGACCCAACCCAGCGTGCCGGGCAACCACAACTTCCCCAGATTTGCTCAAGATATGCAATAGAAGCAAATATGCTCGATAGCACCTTTTGCTTGTTCTGTCCGTGTTTGGGCAGCCGAGATTGACCTTGCTCATGTTACCGTATTGGCCCAAATATAAGACAGTGTTTTTTTTTGCATTGAAATAAGACTGAAAAAGTGGGGGTCGTCTTATATTCGGGGTCTATACATTATACCCATCTATGACGCTAGAGGGCGCCAGATATCATTGAAGCGAATGCTGAACTTGACTCCCCAGGCCAAAGTGAGCCCCTGTCACGAAGAATAAAAATAAAAATAGCGGTAAGAAAGAAAAGACAAGAAAATAATAGCAGAGATAAGAGAAAATGGAGAAACATAGCGACAATCTGGAGAAAAGTGGGTCGAAGATCGGCCAGGTTAACTGGCAGCTGAGGAGAAGTCACGATGTCATTTACATTTCAAAAACCAGAAGCCATACATTTACGAATGTGATTGCACTTTAGTTTACACATTTAAATGTTCAGATATTAAGATTTGAACGAGGCAAAATAACATGTTTTTTTTCTCTCAAATATATTATTTCTAATCATTTGTTTCAGATGTACTGTCATTATTTTCTGTATAAAAAGTAATTTGGTGTTCAAAAAGTCTTTTTTCAAACTTGAGTCTTATAATCAGGGCCGTCTTATATTCGGGCCAATACGGTATATCTGTAGGTGTAATGTTGTCTTAGTTGGACTTACTTAGAACTTTCCAATGTAAGGGTAAGTTTCAGTCGCACTCATCTACATGATCACGCCAATATTTCAAACTGTGTTAGTAAGCACAGGGCAGGAATTACAAATATGTGTTGACATCATCAGAGAGGAATACTGTACAGTGCTTCATTAGACCACCAGTCATAAAAAGGCGACAAGACCGTCCGGCATGCTTTAAAGGGGACTCTTTCAATTTCAATGAGTACTGAACATTTTAAAATTTTTACGCAAATTTGAGGCAAGTCATTGGGCTTTGTGTAATCAGAAATTAATCATAAAAATAATAATGATCAGTAATTGAATGTGACTTTTTATATACACAATGTTTTTTTTTAAGACAATAAGGTTTATACATCCATCCTTTTCTAATCTCCTTATCCTCACAATGGTCGTGCTGGAGGCTATCCCAGCTGTCTTCGGGCAGTAGGCGGGACACTCTGAACCGGTCGGCAGCCAATCGCAGGGCACACATTGACGAACAACCATTCCCACTCACGCTCACACCTTAGCACCATTTAGAGCAGGGGTGGCCAACCAGTCAGAGACTAAGAGACATTTTTTTTTTTTTTACTGTGCTAAGTTTAGCGCTTAGCATCAAGGTGCTATTTTTCCCAGTTCACTCTGGGACATTGATGTTTTTTTTTTTAGCCACATTTATGTTCAAATTTGAACTTTGCTAGCCGCCGTCAATAACAGATCAACGGTATTCCGAGCTGTTTTTCCTGTGATGATGTCATCCCGAACCTCCCTCCCCTCCCCCTTTTCAGGAGGGGGCGTCGACCTTGTTCTGTATTTTAAAACAGTTCTTGTTGATTGACTTAACACGGGAAATATATTGCCATGTCGGTCCGCTTTTGGCATGCCTTCTCCCTTCTGTGCCAACGTGTGTGGCTAACACTTCACAGCTTCACCTGTTAACAAGCACATTTGTAAACGTGTGACGTACAGTGAGCTCCATATGACACTAGGAGGAAAAGTAATTGGGTTGGTACCTCTCCTTGGGTTAAAATGTGAACTAAAATGAAATACACAATACCTTTCAGCACAGTTGACCAGCCTTTACGTCAATTTAGCACACAAAAACCATTTATGAGGCTCACTGTTGAAATGCCAGCGACATAAGCGAACTTATACTTCCGAAGCGGGCACCTTTGTGCCGCATATCTGTACGTTTGTTTGTTTGTTGGTGCTCCGGTACTGTCATGAACATGAAGTATAGTTCGTTATCACCTGGCATTCCCCCCCACACCCCCCATGTGGCTCATCTCTCAATCGTCTGTTCAACAGCGGCACACGACCTGTTGAAGCACATTGAGTCGATCCGGCCACATCGTACCACCACCCTGTGTTCAAAAACATCTTTCGCCGAGATGTGAAAAGATGTTGGTGTTTTTATAATCTCTGCCTTGAGTTGTTTCAAGAAAATATGGGACTGTCTACCTTCTGCCCTCCCACGACCTTCTTTGCCCAATAGAGTAGCCCTTTCACTCCTAGTGTTCTCTCCTCAATCTACTGTAATTTGGATGCATCTACAGTGGTACCTCGGCTCACGAACTTAATTGGTTCCCAGAAAAGGTGTGTGAGCCGAAAAGTTCGTCTTCCGAACATTTATTTCCCATAAGAAACCATTAAAATGAGAATAATCCGTTCCGAGGTCCCCATAAACATAATTTCCGACGAAATAAGCCTTAAAACTACACAACAATAGACCTTATTTGATGTATAATAAATGTGCTATTGTATTGAAATGAAAGAAATAAACTGTACTGTATAATCAAGTCGTTTTATTTACCGTATTTTCACGACCATAAGGCGCCGTTAAAAGTCTAGTGTATGAGCCGAGTTCCAAAGCCTGACTGAGCGCGCTTCTGGCCGACACGCTGTTTATAGAGAGAAAAGGCGGGCGTGAGTGACGACAGGCATGCGGAAGTCCGCCAATGAGTGAAGGGTGGGCGTGCCCAACAACACGGTGCGCCGAATGGTCGGAAAATACGGTACCTTTGTGATGGTAGTTGATGGCTTGATGGAACGGAGTGGGAGGGGGAGGGAGGGAGGGAGTTCCGGTTTGGAAGGAGAGTCACCTTCCTTCCATAAGGACTGTCGCTAACTCAACCTCCGGTGTGGCTTCTCTTCTTTGCTTCTTCGAAGGAGACTCTTTCTCCTTTTTGCTGACTAAAAACCTCTTCATTGACACCTGTTGCGTGTTAGCGTACTGATACTGGGACGCTAAGTCACACAAACGCACACCTCGTTGGTGTTTTTCAACGATCTCCTTCTTCTGCTCGATCATCATTTTCTTTAGTGTCTTCTTCGGCTTAACGCTAGCCTGTGGCGGGGTCTTTTTCGGTCCCATAATAGCAAAAGTACACTCAACATGGTCCAAAATGTCGATCAAACACAAACCACGTCCGCATTCAAAGAAAGGGGGTGACGAAGTGGACGCCGTGAGCGTGCGTCAGCTTCTCGCGGCCGCCACAAGGGGCGGTGTTCGACCGCTTGGTTTGGTTCGTCCGCCGAAAACTAGTTCGTCAGCGGAGACTAAATTCTCGCGAAATTAATGTTCGTGAGGCGAAAAGTTCGTGAGCTAAAGCGTTCGTGAGCCGAGGTACCACTGTATTTATGATCTTTTCATCTCCTCTTAAGTCTTCAACTGTTGAACCAGAAAAGAAAAAAACCAACATTTTGGCGCTGAGTTGCTTTCTGCAGTCAAGTGTTGAGAAAATTGAACTCACTACTTCAAATCACTGGGATTCACGACATCTCCGTTTCTAACAACGGATGGACTTGCATGCATCTCTAGAATGAGAATGAAGAGAATGCATATTAGCTGCCCTTTTATTTTTGGCAGACACTACTTTAGTGGGGAGGGGGCGTGGCTATTAAGATGCAATAAGAAAGGCAAAGATTCTAAACCATCGTGTCCCTGTGTTGTCCTAACCTTGTATCATTTTGACTTATAGGGTATCTTTGTTACTAGGGTACAGCATGACGGGCCCGCTGCATCTTCCCTGCAGCCCGGAGACAAGATCCTTCAGGTAACAGCTCTCACTCATCGGCAGACGGACCAGTAACCACCATGTTCTTCTTCCCTCTCATATCCAGACCCCCCCACAACCAACCTCCAAACTCTTTCCCTTTCCTTAAAACGTGAGACGGGTCATGTTTCGGTCGGTTTAGCTTAGCCGACATGCTAACGTTAACCCGTCGCCAGAGCCCAGCAGTCAGCGGGTTGATGAGCCACGGGGCCGATGCATACGTAGAGGCGACCCTGATAACAGCCCTTCTTAGATTGAATGCCAACGTGTCACACTGTTGGTGCCATCTCCAAGACGGCTTAGCCATTTTCTGATGGCTTAAACAACAGGTCTTTGCCGGGGTAGGAAGTACTTTGCTTAACTCATTCAGTACCGGCCAATTCTAAACCAAGTCTGAAAAGACGTATAAAAAAGTCTTTGGGAGTGAATGAGTTAACCATAGCCCAGACCAAAACAAATGTGAAGATCCGTGCAGATCTGAAGAGGGCTGCGTACTGGAGATGCCCTCATAATTTGGTCCACTTTTGCCAAGAACAGTGAGCAAATACTGTCGAGTCAGAATTTGTCATGCAGATATTTCATTTTTGTTCAAAGGATCTGCAGAATGTGAAAAGTTTTCAAGATTTAAAGTCGGCACGTTTACAGGATATAACCACAAAATTGCATGAAACAAAATGGCACATTCATTTGAATTGTGCAGATTGTAGATGCGCATGTGTGTGTGTGTGTGTGTGTGTGTGTGTGTGTGTGTGTGTGTATATATATATATATATATATATATATATATATATATATATATATATATATATATATATATATATATATATATATATATATTAGAGCTGTCAAACGATTAAAATATTTAATCTAATTAAAACTCAACTGTCATAATTAACTCAATATATATTTTGGTGTCAGGCCTATCCATTTATATATAGTTTTTATATATTTATTTCTTTTAGACGCCCTCTTTGGACAATAAAAGCAATAAAAAGCAGTATTGTGCTTTGGGTAAAAGTAACTATCATCTGCATATATATATATATATATATATATATAAAAACATTCAATTTGGAATATTCAGTATGGACAAGTTAGAGCCTTCAACATGTTAATAAATCCTGAAGAAATATAGCGCCATCTGCTGTTTTATTGCATGATTACTCTCAAGTCCCCAAAATGGTTTTCACATGTCGTTCGACCGCTTGTGAAGAGATTCAGCGCCAAATTGCGACAAATGCATGGTCAAACATCCGGGGTACAGTGCATCAAGAAGACGTGGAAAAGTGGCATTTCGAATGGGGGTGTGTGTGTGGGGAAAACACGGCCCGTTATGGGACTGTTTTTCCTCCTGGCCATTTTCAAATGTCAATAAATCAATCATTCTGAAAAACATATTTTGACTTTTTTTTTTTTAAACTTGACAGCTAATTTTCACCTGTTTTTGGACAAGTTCGACCAATTTGAGCCATTTCAACGACGTTTTCATAACGTTGCCTTTGATCTATTTTGGGACTGTTTCTCAACAGTCCCAAAATGGGACGAATTTGCCACAAGGGTTAAATTAAATAAACAACTGACAGAATAGTGTGAAATGTCATGCCTTCCAGGGGCATTTTTTTTTAAATTGTATTTGTAGTTTAAAAATGCAAATATTAAATACTGAGATTAGAGTTTTTTTTCACAGATTAGTGTGTCTGTGACAGAGAGGAAGGGGAAAAAAACCGAACACTATCTCTGCGTTGAATTCCTTTCCTCCGCACCCTCCTCCTCCTTCCCCAATTGTTGAATTCATCTTAACGGTCCTTTTTTTTTTTTTGTCTTGACCCCCTTCTCTTTCAACAGCATGCGTGTAGATCCTCCACGTGTCTCTCTTTCCCCCAACAGTGATGTTTACTGAGCTAATGATGGCCGTGACCCTCCATCCTTCCACCAAACTCACAAATTGACTTAAGGAAAACTGTAATGCACGTCATCTTGCCGCGCATGCGCGCACACATGCTGCTTACCGTGCTGCGTGTTTGCCTTTGCAGGCTAACGGACATAATTTTGTACACATGGAGCACGAGACGGCCGTCTCTCTGCTGAAGAGTTTCCAAAGGACAGTGGACTTGGTGGTCGTGCGAGACATCAGCACCGCCCTAAAAATACCTTAAAAACAAACGAGCAAACACACTTATGTGCTCGTCATCACCCTGAAACCACCCGTGCTGCCCTCTTCTGGAGGCTGGTAGAACTGGAAAAAAAAAACCGCTTCAAAAAGAACAAGAAGAAGACAAATATTTTTAGGGGATTTTGTTGTTGTTGCCTATTGCTGGACTCTAGGCAATTACGTGTGCCAAATCACATATCGACCATCTGATCAGAGACGTGGGGGCCTGCTCAAGCCCTGAAGGACACCCCACCCCCACCCCTGAGGAATGATATACACCACAGGGCTGCTCCCATTTGGATTTGGTGTTTGGATTATGAATTAAGCAACTAGAGACTTCATTTTGAAACATTTTGGGATACCCTTTATTGGTTTTCATCTTGAGGTCTTCATTATTCCGAACACGATTTGTTTTCGGTTCAAACTGATTCCCCCCACCCCAACACCCCCCCCCCTCCCCACCCCTCATTATCTATTCTGTACTGCTGTTGTCCATTTCCAACTTCTTGCCTCTCGTATACTGAAATGAATATTTAACTCATTCAGTAGCAGCCAATTCTAAAGCAAGTCTGAAAAGACGTCTAAAAACGTCTTTGGGAGTGAATGAGTTAAAAGGAACAAAAAAAAAAAAAAAGATCTGCCTTGTGCACATTGCGTTGAGCTGCAGCTTTCTGGAGCCTTCCCTCTGAGCCTGAAGTCATTTTGTTGGTCGTGTTTTTCAAAGCGCAGGTTCAAGTTCAATTTTTTTCTCCTTCGAGATCAATCGCCGCAACGTTTTTTTTTTTCTTTCAAGAACTGCCTGCTGTGCTAGAAGAGAGCGAAAGCAATATGAACATTTCTGAGCCGTTGATTTTTGAATCTAACCTGTCCCGCGGTGCCATCTAATGAGCAACTCGAGTTCATGTTTACACATAAAAGACGGCATCACAAAGGATATGCAATGCTGCATCCATGCTATTAATTTTGGAATTCAGATACGCTCATACACAGCTGCATATTAGGAGGAATGTTTGTGTCACATTTGTAGTTTTTTTCTAATGTCATCACATCTTTTTTTTTTACATGCACTCAAATCCCAGTTTCTTGTGAACCGGACGCATTTACGTTTGCGGCATCTCAGCTCTGTCGTGTACTGCAAAGAATTCTTGTCGAGATTCCGTCCAGTAAGAACCCCCTTTTCATCTTCCCAACTGATATTTACACAAGGCCCAAAATACCAGAACTGACATTTTTGCGGCCCCGCATCTGGTCTAACCCACAGCGCCAGAGGCGGCATGGCTTCTGTGGGCGGGGCTACTGTCTGCCTGCGCACGGTATTCCACAAAACGACGGCTTCCTGTGACTCCAATGTGATCTATTGGAGTCAACTTAACCGTGATAAGATTAATTGGGATTAATCTTAATCTTAATTATAAGATTAATTGATATCAAGACTCGCCCAAATGCCCATTTCACATCTCGAGTGGTCCTCCGCAAGATCCCTCCAGCAGTACATATACAGATGTACCACAGCGGTCTTTTAACTCATTCAGTACCAGCCAATTCTAGACCAAGTCTCAAAAGACGTTTAAAAACGTCTTTGGGAGTGAATGAGTTAAGAAACACTGTATTGTTATTATTACACACACACACACACACACGTCCACCCAGATAAAATAACGTGACTGATTGCACTTCAGATTGCAGAAATGCAAAAAAAAAAGAAAATGGCAGACATTTCACGTCACGGGTTTTGCTGCCCATGAACTTTATATAAGCTCGGCCACCGTTTCTTTTTGTACGAGTGTCATGCTGCGGCCGCGATGAACAAGACGTTTCCAGCACAACGGGCACAATTGAGTTCTTTGGCTGTCGTGGCAGCCGGCAACACCACCTAATTCTAAAAAGTCCACAAAAAAAAATAAATATGAACGGTATGACCATGCAAAGACAGAAAATGTTTGATAATGAAATTATTTTTACTACATGTTTCAGGTAATTGTTTCTAAATATACTGCTATACCTTCGCGTTGCTCAAAGGTTGTGATCTTTTCTATGGACTCTTATAACGACAATATAGAAGACGTTACGCACAGTATGACTCGGAAACGTAAACTATCCAAAAGTGTGCCAAATGTATTTCTACTGTCATTTGTGTTATACAATATGTACACACACACACACACATATATATATATATATATATATATATATATATATATATATAGATATATATAGATATATATATCTATATATATATAGATATATATAGTTATATATATATATATCTATATATATCTATATATATATATATATATATATATATATATAGATATATATAGATATATATATCTATCATATATATATATATATATATATATATATATATATAGTCTTTTTGTATGTGATAAGCATACATAAGAGCTGAGACGGTTTCCCTGTACATACGATAGGTGTGAAATATATCACATTGGAAATGACTTCCTGCTGCTTGTGAATGTACTCTACTCATGCTTTCTGCAGTATATATACACACACGTACTCGACTCGAATGCCGCTTCTTCTGTTGCGTGACAAAAAAAAAAGTTTGACCTCCGGGCGAGAGGAAGACGCTCTCTAAGTTGGACGGTATTTAGTGACGGTTTGCAGCACTATGTATTTATTTATTTATTTATTTATTTATGGACGTACGTGTTTATTTATTTATTTATTTAGTTCTTTATTTTCAAATGCAAGTTGAAATCTGACCACTTTTCATTTTCAATATTTATGAAGAGAATTGTAACTGCCCAAGTATATATATATATATATAGAGAGAGAGAGAGAGATAGATAGATAGATCTATCTATTTATAGATCTATCTAGATAGATAGATCGATCTATCTATCTATCTATCGATCTATCTATCTATCTATCTATCTATATACCGTATATATAGATAGATAGATATCATGTGTCTAGAATGCATTTTGCAGATGCTATCTGTACATACTATTTAAGATACCGTTTTTACCAACAACAAAAAAAAATACTGTATATGTATAAAATTGAAAACATGCTGTGCAGCAATGATTCCAAAGCTATTTTGGGCTTTGGAAAAGACTTTTTTTTTTTTTTTCAATATATAAGAAGTGTTTTGAATAATGTACTAAAGTCTCTATTGTAC